>JAHZND010003856.1:0-31296 GCA_027744115.1 Acrocyrtus sp. NNG-2020 | reverse complement strand
AAAGCTCCTTGATAACGCCAAATCAAATAGGAGAGATGGTGAACCCGGCGTTAGGAGAAACTGGAAGAAAATGAGCAGGATGCTGGAAACCACCATGAGACCTTTCTGCTTGATTTCCCCAACATTCATCTCCCTGACCACGGTCATTTCTCAACTTGATCCTATCCATTTTCTTCAAAATGTTGCAAACATTTTTCCAACCCACTTTCTTCAAGTGGCACTTCTCTTCCTAGCCAGACTGACATTTCTCGTCGTCATCACTTCCGAAGCATGTAGGACTGTCCTCCTTATAGCAACGATGCTATTCCGTTGGCTGGAAATGCAACAGAAATATTTACATGTTCTGATTAATACAAAAAGCGACCAGGAATTTTGCAAAAATTATCAAAAATCACAAATCTGCACGAAACTCTGGGAGGACGCGATCAATCAAGTGATCTACTGCATCCTATTTTCCTTCATGTGGATAATCATCCTATGCTTCGTTTCCGCAGGGAAGTACTTCGACTCCATTCCACTTCCTATTGTCATTACCATGCTATATCTCTCGTTCGTTCTTAGTGGGATGGTCCTCCTGATAATATTCCCGTGCATTGTGGACTCCCATGAGGGAACCATTGAGCTAATAAGAAGGAAGCGGACTGAATGCGACGCATCTGCCAGGTCATATCAGAGGAAGCTAACGCTGCTGACGGTCCACAGCCTGCAGCCGATTTCAATGAAGTTTGGAAGCTCATTTAGTATAACGAGGAGCACACAGAGTGGCTACTTCGACACAATCATTCAGACTACTGTCACGGGAATTTTGCTCTAGTCGTAAATTATGATTAGTGAATAGTGATTATGCACATTAAAATTAAAGTAGCAAGTCAGTTTTATTAATTGGGATTGTTAATCAAATATTGGAATAATATTTATGTGGCTTCTTTTTTTATGCAGTGAAATTAGGCGCCTTGCTGCTGATATAAATTTTAAACATTATTTTTATGTTAGGCCAATTTTTATATTTTCCTTCTAGGCCAAACAACTTCCTATAAACTATGCAGCATACATACTAAAAGTTAAGCCAGTTTTACTGTTTAAGTATTTAAAAGCGTGAAACATTTAAAATTACGCATCGTTAACTTTAAATAGAATTATCAGGTGCCAGTAGTTAAGTAGTCATAAAAGCGTCACTTCACTCATGCCGTGAGAACAAAGAGATGCCAAAAAGCATTCATCGCTGCTTTCAACCAGGTGAAGTCTGGCGAGCGAAAAACTGGGCATTTGAATGGATGACTTGTTTACATTTCTGTCTATCCTACCTATGTATATATGGAGCCAGTGCAAGCAGAGCTTCTTCGCTGCTTGGCTGAGGAGAGAAGAGAAGCCAGGAATGCATTTTAATTTTGGAATTAATCCATTTATTAATTAATATAGTTTATAATTTTAAAATAAGCTCATTTTGTTTCCTGTGCAGCGCGTGTAGAGTTAGCTGTATTAATTAGCTGCTGTATTTGTCATAACATATCAAGGTTGTGATCGTTGTAGTAATTATAGTTCCTGATACTACCAGCAAATTTTGGATGAAGAATTATATAGTGCCGTCGTCAGCGATTAAGTAAAAGTTTAGTAAAAGTAACAAGAGGCACAGTACACTATACGTTGCCAGTGGCCATTATTTTGCAAACCGGAAAATGGAAAGACAGTCACAGGGTCAATATGAGCTTCAGCAGCATTACAGCCATCAACAACAAGACGGTGCTGAATTTCAATATCCATGGGGACGAAACGAAATGGCTCCTCCGCCCAGTCAGCCTTACAGTGGGATCCTCCCACCGCCAGTGCCAGCTTCAGAACAGAATCCACCCCCATATCAGAATACGAGTGCTTACAAATCACAGTTAAACCAAAATGATGTTCCGTATGCTGAGTATGCTCATTCATCAACAATACAGTTGTATCCAAATCAAGAAAGATATCCACAGTATGACCACCAAGCTAATAACCCCAACCCTTGGCAGCAATACAACCAGGGTCAGCTTTATGGGCATAGTTATGTCACTGGCGTCCAACAGCAAACCACAGCTCAACTCGCTCCCCAGCTATACAATCATTATCTGTACACACAACCACCTCCGCCCTGGACACAACCTAACCAAAATCAGGGACAACATTTTATGCCATATCTATACTACACTATGCAGCAACAGGCATCCGATTGTTACTATCAACAACCGCCAAGCCAGATGACCCCGAATGATGTGTCACCTTTGCTTCCATCAATCACTGGAAAAGTGGAGTCTAGTCAAAGTTCATCAAAATCACGAGAAGCCTTATCGTCAGGACGAGACGAGCGTTCACGTGATGACGACGCCAAACCCAGCAAAGAGAAAAGGCCCCACGAAGAGGAGAAGGAAGAGAAGGGCTCGAAAAAGGCTGTCCGAATTGTGGTATTAATATGGCGTCTTTGTTCTGGCTAGAATAATAGATCTCAAACATTCATTTATTTAAATTTCATGGCTGACTCTCTAGTTGATAGAGATTACGGTGGCAATTAATTAAGAGTATATTCGTATCTAACTCAGAAGCTGTTTAATGTAGGTCGGTAAAAGACGAGGTGGCAGGGTGCTCCCAACTGGGGTTCTCAAAAAGCAGAAAATGGACGATGATAAACCAAAGGTAGTATATACAGTGTAATTGAAAACGAAAAGTTGATGAGACTAATTCACAATGGACATAACATGTTGGAATTTTTTTTCTAGTTTCAGGGAAAGACCGACGCGTGGTCTAAGTATATGGCGGAAGTTCGGCGCTACAAAGATCAGAGTAATACTGAAGAACGGCAGAATCGCCCTCTCATGAAATGAATTGGAATTTAGCACTCCCAGGTGGGAAAAGTAACAACGGAGATCATAGTTCTGATATGATAAATTGAAAGGAGGATGCGTAAACCTTAATTTCTGACGAAACAACAATTTCACAGATATTTACTATATTTTAATAATTTTATTTCCGGTTGCGTGACAAAATAGTCAACATTATAAGCCCTAAGTTTCCAGAACTATAAATTAATGTTTGGCTACTTTTGACCAGTTAGGTTAATTGTTTTTCTTTATCTAACACCAAAATAAAATTTAATCTAATAGGATTTTTACAGTTAATTAATAGAAATAGATAAAAAAATAATTAAACTGGAAAATTGTATTATTGTTATCGTAATTGTAAATTAGAACGGACATGACATCTCCGTTTAGTGACAGTTAAGTAATACATAGTGACAATATAATCTCAGGTATCCAAGACAAACAAAATTAGTCATGCAAGGGAGCGCGTAGATGACTAAAGCTTACACTAATTTCAGTCCAACTGAGCCAAGTCAAAGTTGACCTTCAAAAAAGCTGAAAGCAGTACGTAATTAGTCCTTGCTTACTCCTAGTCTTAGAGAACCAACAGATTCGTTTCTACTTGATTTTACTGACACAATATGTAGTCCATTGACTTTCCAGTGTCAGTTTATATAAATGTTAAAAGTTAAATTCTAAATTGGTAGTGACAGAAAATTAATAACATTAAATTCAAAAATTCACTAAATTATACAAAGTTTTCGCATCCTAACTGCTTATGAACATTTAAAGTATCTTTCCACACAATTGACAAAATGGTATTTGCATTTCTCTCTGTTTTGCTGTTTTCCTTTTCCTATCCGTTTTCCTCGGATGCCATTATCAGGATTCAAATTCCTTTGAGCAGTGCAACAATGCGAAACGTAGAAAAGCGTCTATATTATGACTGGGGAATTGTCTCTGCTCCTGTAGACTTAAGCTGGCTAATGGAGGAGCGCCGTCTCACAGTTGTCACCAACTTCCTTGGGGTAAATTTGCAAGGGATTTTATATCCAATAATTGTCAGAAAAGTTGTTCCGGCACATATCAGCGGTAAGCAACTATTCGGCCATACCCAAATCACATGGGTTCTTTATCTGAGAAGCAAAAACGCCGCTAAACAAAAAATATCATCATGCCCCTATTACATTTCGAAGGGTTCAGGAGCGTTTGCTCAGAACTTTCCGTTACACTGCGCTTGCCTGGACTTCTTTCATCTAGCTTCCAGATCCAAAATATGGAATTCACATGCCCAAGTTGTTCTCTTTCCTCCGTTCTATCCAGGAAAGGACAAGATCACTCAATACTTGAAATCTCAAATGCTGCCCACTGTCTGGAACTTTAATAAAAATGCTAGTGCGGACTTTGCTCAGTTTTCCCCTTCCACAATACCAACTGCTCTAATTGCAGTGGTTCATAGCCCCGATTTAAGATGGCCCTTTAGGATCTACGCTTAAAAATTGGATGCAGAGCACATTTTACAACGCTTATGGATCTGACAGCTCACCCAACTACAATTTGTTCCTAGTACGAGTTGTCCAATTTGGAACCGTTTACAAAGCGCGTTATATCTCTCAAGTGCATATTGTTGGGACTTCTTACACAGTCCACGAAAAACTTGTGGAACTTGGAATGCCAAACTTCACTAGTGTTCAACTACTCAGCAACCTTTTGAAGTCATGCACGTATGGACTAAATTGTATGACGGAGACGGTCCTGGAAATAGAATTTTTTATCGTGTGCAAAACTGTACCAGTTACATTTCCATGGCGACACATTCAGGACTGCTGAGGGGAATGTTGAAGCGATATTCGAGTCCACTGGACTACTCCGCACACATAGTTTCCCACGCACTCCAGATTGTTCTCCAAAACTACACCATCGAACGTGCAATAAAACGAGCGAGTGATGATATACCTTTTGATACTGCTGTAATGGTAAACTGCGCCCAAGGACGTACGTCGGTGGAGCCACTAGGAGAAAAGAAATTCAATCAATATTTCAAGGGAAGAGTTATCGCATCGGAGGGATCTCATCATCCTAATCTCCTCTACTACTTTCACAATCCATCGGAGGACCTCCGTTTCGTGGTATGTCAGTACAAGGGTTGGGAGCCAATGGCGTTTAAGGAACTTCTTAATGTATACGAGCTCCCCGTATGGATCTCGTTAGGCGAGCTACACTGCTCACCGCTTGGTCCGTCCTTCTGTTCAGTTTGCGAAAAGATAGTCCACTGAGGCAGCAGAAGAGTGGAAGTGGGAACTATTCCGTCAAGGCGCTGTCCCTCGTTAAGGTTCTACTGGAGCAGGGAGACCCTTTCCCTAGCAACAATATGCTGAAGACTCATCCCCTTCGAATCCTCTCTGGAATTTATCTGCTCATGTGTATCATTATTAGCAACGGGTACAAGAACAACAACGTGTACAATATAATCTCGAAAAGCAAGGCAATTAAATACGACTGGCTGGTGGAACTGATCCAAGACGGGTTCTCCGGTTACACTCTCTCACGAGCCGTTAACCTAAACAATTTGGAGCTGAGTTTGAGTTATAGGACAAAGGATTGGTTTAAAAAGGAAAATAATCATTTCTCTAGCGTCCGTTTAAAAACAGGGTTCGGCCGTCCAATTCGATATCTGTACTCATACCTATATCGGGTAGATGAATCTCTCGGTCTCGTTGATCGACATATTTCCCTTTACATAAATAAGGAACAGAGAGCTCTGTATGAAATGGCGTACAATAACAGCAAGTTGCAGACATCACCACAAATACTTTTCGACGCAATATCCTGGTATCGTTCCAAGAACGGGAGGCTCAAGTCACTCAAAAAGGATGGATTTAGGGAGTATAAATTAAAAACATGGTCTTGGAAGTTTCGGACAAGTACTCTCAGCTCGAGTCAGATGATTTGTATAATAGACTAAAAAGCTGCGGGAAAACGGCACTTCTTCTTCCAACATATCTGGCGCGATCATTTGCAAAGAAGCTGCGTCGAACAAAAGTGTACACTGGATGAGAATTATATCAAAACAGGTCATACCATCTACATTTTGAAGGGCCCATGTACCCCAGATTAATTTCCAGGTTTGGGCGTTTTAAAGAGAGCGGGATAGTGGACATGTGGAAAGGACTCATCGACTCGGTAACTACGTTCCAGGCAAATCTCAAGGGCAATCCGAAGACATACCTGCTAGACTCTAGTGAGCCAACTAAGCCTTCTCTGGAAGGGAATGTTGTTGTCCTGTTCATACTTTTGGGCTGTGGCCTGGCTGCAGCTGCAATTTTTCTCTTTCTAGAAAATTGTTACTCGACAGCAGTCCAGAAAAGGTGCTTTGCAAAGATAAAAAGTATTAAATGGGCTCATATTTCTACAAAGCTAAACGAATAGTGGAATTCCTGTCGTGGGAATTTCCTCTTCACTTTTAAACTAAGCTGGAATCTTCTCTGTGCATTTTACACGAATTTGCTTCGTAAGAGGACACTAATTCAAGCTTATTCTGGTACGTAATTAGTGTCCTCTTACCAAACAATATCTTCTGTTATCTCTTTAAAATTATCAATCCGGATCATATTTTTAAAGAAATTTGAATAAAAATCAATTTGTTTACGAACTTTGACAATTGAAAAGTCCACACTACCGTGCGTGACTGCGCAATTACCATTTTTAATCACTTCAATTGAAACTGAGAAATGATCTATAATTATTTACCACTACCGCTCTTTATTTCCAATGATTCATAGATTTGCTCTAATAATTTACAGCGACGGGATATTAGTAAACTACTTTTTACCTATTTCGAGATTCTGGCTTGCTGCCATAACCATCCGTTTTTTTCTCCTCCACTGACAACAACTCCACTTGTGAGAAATCCGAGATGAGATAACAATTGCTTTGCTGCTATTTCCTTCCGCTCCGAACTTCACCTATCCAGCAGTCTAAAAATACACTGCGTTCTCTTCAAAAGTACACCACCGTTGCCGTTGATACTAGCACTGGTGTACAGTATACTACACGTAATACCTAGCATACCTGTCTACTCTCTTTCTCTCTCTAGCTAACAGCAGGGGAAAGAAGGGCGAGACGGACCAGAGCAAAAAAGAGAAAGCAGTGCACGAATTGTAGCTTAACCTCATCAAAAAACATCTGATCGGCTCGACTTAAATTTTCAATTTTTTCCCTCGTCAGCGACAGACTATATGTTCGCTTTTAAAAAAGTTCAAAAAAATAAATATTTTCTGTTAATAATATAACGCAAATTCTTGTAGCATTTTTATAAAACCTTTACTTACTGTAATTTGCAAGAATAAAATGAACTTTCTACTAACTACGTCTAGTAAGAAGGAGTTCCGACCGAGGGCCTGCAAGGCAAACAGAAAGGACAAGTTTGGCGTTAACTTTGACGCCACCATTCGAATGGAGGGTGGCGTGAGAGTGCAGTTTTGGGATAAAATTGTAGGGGAGGTAGTCATCTATACACCACAGTCAATAAACTGCCGGGGTATGTAACCATTGCTTAGAGTTGGTGGATGAAAATGTGATGATTAAAAAATACTTGTTGTTTTTAGAGCTGATGATTCAATTTGAGGCTTTTCTTACCATTCCAACTTACAAGAAATATAAGGGGTCGGTGGCAGGGAAGAGACAGTCTATTTTAAGAGGCTTCACACCTGGGCCAGATGGATATCAGCAGTCACCGTTACGGGAACTCCTTTTTGGGGAGCAAACAAGCAACCGAAAATTATTGAGAACGGAAAGGTTCCCTTTCGGATTTGCGCTTTCACTCCCGGGACATGTCTGCTTACCAAATCCAATCGAAATTGATAGCAAAGGAGCATGTCTCGTATACCGTTTAGCATTGTACATGCAATCACCTTGTGGGACGCATGTGGAACTGGCTGAGAAACTTTTAGATTTTTCCGGCTACAATAACCTGGCCTACATTGCAATGGCAGCGTTGCCTGTCCTCTCAGAGAAAACTCTACAGCACACCGTGAAAGAGACTGAGTGGGCGTCAGCTACATTTTCACTGGAATCTCGAGGATTTCTTCGTGGGGAAAGCATTCCGTTTGTTCTCAGTGTGAAGAGTCGTTGGAAGGGTCCGATGGAACTGAGTCTTTTGCTAAGGTCGAAGGTTACGTTAGGGAAATTTCTTCTAATGTCGAAACCAAAGCCACACTTTGAAAAGAAAATGTCGGTAATGGAGAGTGTGCTTGAATTCATGTGGAAGGATACGTTTGAGGTACCTTTGGATGCAAATGTCAGTTATAGCGACCATCACATGCTTGAAATTAACAACTTGTTACAGGTTTGACTTGATCACAATCTGTTTTTTTCAGTTTCTTGATATAGCCGTGTTTGAAAAGAAGAGAAAATTTAAAATTTAGTTGTTTTTTTTATGATAGTACAAAGTCAAATTTGTGGGAATGGATAAACTTAATGAAAATATTCCTGTCTACATTGGGACAACGAGGGGACCTCTGACTCGGCCAACAGGCAGGGGTGGGAGCCGCTCAATGCTGGTACGAGCATTTAGTGATGTAGGAGGAAGTCCGAGTCCGAGTCCACGTCGGCGAACTGACTCCAACCATCCATTTAGTGGAGAGGGAGAAAGGATGCGATCAAATTCAGTGGAAGTGGCTGACTTTAGAGGAAGCATGCTCAGTCTACCTCCGTCGTACTCACAACTTTCATCTCGGGCGCCGTCGATGGAAACTTGTAAGTGTAAAGAAGCTGGCATGCAAAACAGTTAAAATGCTTAGTTTAGTAAATAATTGTTGACTGTGGATTTCAGTGCCACCGAATTACGACGAGCTGTGGCCCCCTGGGGAAATAAACGAAAGATGGGAAATTCTGGAAGGAGGAAAGCCACCTCCCTACGTGGTAGAGGAAGAGGACGACATTGATTCGGAGCAGAACTAAAGTGTGAACGCATTTTTCAGGCCTCTTTCAAGGCCTGAAAAATGGCCTTGAAACTCATTCAAGTTCAATTTCAATGTTGTATCGGATCTATTACCAAATTTTTGCCGCTTCGCAAAATTGACAAAATTACGTGCGTTTAAGTATTAGCAATACATGTTCTTATAAAAATCATCAGCTTTTAAACAAAATGCAAATAATAAGCTGTCTACTTTAGCTATCATTGATAGCCTGGTGTACAATGTTTTGTTGCAGTCTTCAACTTTGCCAAAAGCCAAAATACTCTGAGAGTCTGAGGAGTAAGAATGAATGTATGTGATAACTTTATCTGCCAAAAAAGTGACCATAGTAAGATATAAAGACTAAATAGCTTTTTTAATGCTTATTTGAAGCGTCAGCTCATGTGTAGTTGGAAGAATATTTTGTACATACCTAATGTACCTATTTGGCCTGTTAAACTGTTTTTCTCAAGGTGCCCCTTTTGACTACAAGTAATTTTAGTGCATTCATAATTCTACAATACGCCAATTAAAAATAATTTAAAATTAAATCGTCGTTTTGCAAAGCAATGAACAAACTATATTGCCATTGTTGATGTAAAATGTTGGAGAAAATAAATTTTCGTGTTGAGAAAATGTTGAAATGTTTTTTTTATTTTGTGATGACTTTATATTGTGACATGTTACGAAATAAAATATACTGCTTAAAGAAACTCTGCTTCGGCAATTACAAACACAAAGCTAAGCATAATTTCCATCTGTGCAATGTATATACCAAATACTGAAAAATTGCTCGATTTAGCTGCACGCACCAAAGAATTATCCATATCACAAAGAGTGGAATTCTGCTTAGCAGTATTTCAATCAGAAAGCTGGCAAGCGGGGGCACAATACCGCAAATGAATAATGCATAGATCACGGAAAAATCCTGTTCAACGGTAGTCTTCTCCTTCTGCTTATAATATCTGCTATTTGCCCTCGCCAAATCTAATGCTTTGAAAATTCCTATCCACTTCTCGTAAATGCCAGACTCCTTAAATTTTGCCAGCCTGGATAAGAGAGTGGCCGGAATTAGCCCCATCATTTGGTAGTGGTACGTCACTGGCATATAACGTGTCTGTAAGACGTACGTGCCCTGGCTTGCCCTTTTTTTGTTGTGGGATACATAAGACCTGGTATCTTCCGATGACAAGAACATCGCAACTTTCTGCGTTTTGCATTTTTCCAGAGTTTCACTGATTCTCCTGCGATCTTCTTGTATGTAGTACATATATATGTGATGATTAAGCACAAAACGATTCTCCAATTTTTTCGATTTTTCCCAATGAGCTGGATCTTTCTTTTTGTACTGGTCCAGCACAGAAGGTAACAAATTTTTTACTGAGTTCCAACGAGACATGTTTAAAATCCGCTCGCGAAGCTTCTGCTTAGCGCTGCTATAGTATGGATCGCACGATTTACAGAATCTGTCGCCCACCTGTGACCATGCCCTCAGCGTTCTACTATTTCCCCCATATATTTCTTGCACATGGCCACCTTCACTCAATCGTATGTCGGTTTCGTTGTATCCGCCCAGTATTCCGTTGAATGCAGACATGGAGCGCACATTAGTCATAATTTTTACACCGTCATCGATAAGCTGATCCAACGTTTCGTAGAGTAGAGGTGCACGCGGAAGGATCATGTTGTAGACGTTCGTGTTCTTTTACCCGTTACTTAAAATCATTCCCATTAGCATGAATACGCCGAATATAATTCGCTGTGGATTCTTCGACTCTACTCCTGCTGAGAACATCTCTTCTGAAAATGGATCGCCCTGTTCGAGGAGCACCTTTCCAATAGAATAGAGCTGGAACTTGGCAGATTCCGCACTTCTCCTAAATATGGTGGCCATCGCAATAGCTACCAGCCTGTGCGCCACTGAGAGGAAAACTACGGCTGTAATTATTGAAATCCAAGTGGGAAGATCATAGACAGTGATCAGTTCTGCAAATGGAAGTGCCGTTGTCCCCCTTTTTCCACAAGCTACTATCTGGAGCGTGTCGAGTGAATCGGGGAAATAGTAAGGATAGTAAAGATGACTTCCTCCAGTAGTGCCCAAATATATCTTTGATATAAGCCCTATGCCAATCCGGAATTTTCCCTTGGGCTTTTCGCGTTTTTCTTTATGTCCATCGCGGCACAGTGTGAGTTTGCTTCCATAAGGCGTACTATATGAGTGGTTCCCCAAAATGGTTGTCAGTATATGAACCTGGATTACTTCCATAAGACCTTTAGTCGGCTGATAGTTGGACTTCCGCTTAAGGAAGTAGCGATAACCGCCACCGGTTAGCAAATAGTTCCAGCAATTCTCGAAATGATATCTAGGGGTAGTGGTGATAGAAAGCGCCCAGGGCCATGATCTCTGCCAGCTTTTCAAAATCGATTTTTCAATGCCCTGCAATTTCAAACTTTCCCCAGCATTTTCCACAGTAATGTAGTCATAGTTAAGGAACGGAAGGACTATGTGCTCGAGTGAGACAATCTGAAGCATTTCGTGACTTTCCCTCACTTTTGCAAAGAAAAAAGCGCAATTCATGGTATCTGATTTTGGTGAGCTCTCCATCCACAGGAATTTATAGTTTACGTACATATTTTCTATCCACGTTTTCAAAATATTGTGTTTTTGAATTTTGGGTAGATCATTGTCCCATTTGCTTGACAGAATTATGAAGAAACGGATGGCTGGGACCACACTAGGAAAAGCCACAGAAAGGGGTTGAGCTCCGTGAAACAACTTAAGTTTTTCTTTTAAAAACCAAGTCCCGAAAAAGTCAAAATTGAGCTTAGATGTGTTCTTATGATCAAGCAGGTGCCATGCTTCCTTTGTAAAATTTTTTATGTCGGGAAGTGGTGGGAACAAATCCAAACTCACTTCACAGTTCCATGGCTTGGATGGCGCCAAGTACCAAAACTGGCCCATTAGAGAGCAGCGTTGACAAGCACTATGCTCCGATCCTCTTACCTGGTCGTAGAATCAGCAACTCCGCCACATTTCTTCTGACTCATTTCCCATATTCTCTGATATCCACGTAAATTGCGGGTAGCTCCGAGTATCCCCATTCTGGTTGTCAGTAAAAAGAGCTGGAGTGAGTTTCCTGATTATAACAGGCTGTGCGATTCTATGCAGATGAATGCCAATGAAATTTGTGACCGTGATAATGCAGCGCCTCCCTTCAAACTCATTTAGATCACTCATGTCAACAGGGGAAAGAAAATTACCCCAGTAAGAAAACATGTTTTCGTGCAATTTTGCGATGACTGGGTAAGTAGACGGAGTTTGAACTTCCATTCCCCGAGGATACAATTCAGTGAGGACTGTTGGGGTTAAAGCAAGGCCTCCGAAGAAAATTGCGAGTGACAGCATTGTCCTTTTTTAGTTTTCTGAGTAATACCACAGTACTATACTTTTCAGGAAAATATTCATGTCTACTGAAAATAATGTAGGACGAGTAGCTCAACCATAAATTGTGTTTTTCAAGTTTTATGCCCCGCGAAATATTTTTTATGTTATGTTCGTAGTTACGATTACGTTCGTTTTAAAAGCTGTGTAATCATTATCATATAATTCTATATTTCTTACCTTCAGATGAAAAACGATTTAAAAAGTGGCTTACAAACTTTAATTGCTTCGTGAAAAAAAACTCATTATTTGGAGTTTCCGTGTTTTAATTTTCGGCTTGTGTCAGCTAGATTAAGTAACACCATTATTAATTCAACTTTCAAAGCTTTATTTAATATCCGAAGAAAGTATATATGCTTAGAAAAATTAATTTTGGGTCTGCTGTTTTTATATATGAAAACATTTATTTTACGCCACTCAACCCCAATGAAGTAAATATTTTCTGCTTTCGTACTAACGACTAGGGTACTTTTAAATGTTTCGTGATCATAAACATATAATTACAATATATTATTTCTTTTACTTTTGGGCAAAGAAACCATTAAAAAGTAGTTTCCAAACTTTAATTGTATCGTAGACTGACTATTAAGAAAAGTCATTATTATTTTCTGTGGGTTTTATATTTTAAAGTAATAGGAAGTATATGCAAGAAAGCTGTTAATAATTACCGTTGCTTACCGAAGCCAAACAAGTTAGGAGAAAAATCAAAAAGAGAGAGAGCACTCAAAAGTGATATGTTTGGCCGGCCACAGTAATTGTTGAGGGTTTTCAGGAGCTATACTGGAAATACTGGAGCACCTTCCGTAGAAAATAAGGCGCTATCGAAAGCAAATCGGCAGGAAGGATAAATAAATTGAGTGCCGTAAGTCTAGTAGTTTTCTTTAATTAAAATAAGCAAATTATTTTTAAAAGTTCTAATTGTTTCGGCCCATTTTAAAATGAAAGAGAGTATGCTGTCTGGCTTGATACTAGTAGCTATGCTGGGATGTCCGCCTAGAATCAAATGAAACGTCAGCAGCAATAAAATATTTCATCGCATTAATGTACTTAATTCAGAACTCTGTAGTCACTAATTATATGTTTACAATTTTATTTTATTTTCCTTTTTTAATAGATACATGTATAATTTTCTGTCGCTCTTAGCCTTGTATGCATACACGCCAAAAAATTTCCACTTCAAGAATGCAAGGGACACCATACCATAAAATCATTAAATCATCAAGTTTCTCCGAAACATTTCACTTCCTCTCTATACAAAAATTGCTTACTTTTTCTGCCAAGCACTGCACTAACCACTACTTCTCCCATAAAGGCTATTACCGCGAGAAGCAGTCCAAACACATCTAAACTGAATATGACTGCGACATTTCCATCCACCGAAACAGGAGTAAATACAGCTTTCTCTGCCGAACTCATTGGAGCAGCCGTATCACTGTATTTCGACCGGAGAATTGTAACCCAATCAATCAGCTCCATCCATTTCTCTAATACTCCCGACTCTTTGTATCTCCTTAACCTAATTAATATCAAAGGTGAAGGAGAGGTCGTAAATCGATGTTGGAAGGAGTAACGCAAATACATTTCCTTCCCAGAGTAAACCCCATAGTTACGGCTGTATGCTTCTGCTAGCCTCCTACTAACTAAAGCAGCAACCTTTTCATTTTTCTCATTAAGAAGTTTCAGTAGTATCTGTGCTTGCACTTCCCGGTAGTCACCTCTTAGACTTTCTTTGAAATATTCCAGTTTAGCAAAACCTTTCTGTTGGTATGAACCCAATACCTGTAATAGAACATGTCCAGGGTCAAACAATTTTGCTACAGTAAAAATTGCCTTTTTCAGCTCCTCCTGCTCTCGCGTTTCATAAAGCGGCGCACTCCAGTGGTAGTCATCAAACAGAGACCTGACAACAAAGCAGGTTTCCCGCGATTTACACACTATCTCAACGTTATGGCTTGATTGTGATTCTCCTACCCAATAGGCTCTTCTACCAGCAGATACATTTAGATTTAGCACATCTGCTGAAATCAAGGGTACTTCGCCTTCAGCATATATCGTAAATTTGTCTTCAGTTAAATCCTTAAATGTTTCGTAATATTGGTCTTTCTGAGGAAGGACCATGTTGTAGACGTTCGAGTTCTTATGCCCGTTACTTAAAATTATGGCCACTAGTAGGAAAGTCGCAACTAAAGCTCTTGTTGGGTGGGATAACTCAAATATTTCATTGGAAAAAGGGTCTCCTTGTTCTAGCATACTCTTTGCCATTCCCTTCAACGCGGAAATGGAGGCTGAGATTGATAAAGACGTAAGCTCTCCTAATATGACTGAGAGTGTTCCAACGGAAACTCCGATTGCTGCCCATGTGTAAACATCGAAAACTTGGATTAGCTCCATGTACGCCTTTCCCTCCGTGCCTTTTTTTCTAGCGACCACAAATTTGGAGCCACTTAAAAGGTCCACAGTTTCTAAATGGAGGTGTGGCAAGCTTCCTCCTTGCTCGTACTGAATTTGAAGATTTGTCGTGATACGGTAATCGTCATCGCCAATGTGCTCAAATTTTCTTTTGTGGCCTTTATTCTGTACATATAAAGCGTAGGATACGAGATAGCTGCAGTTCTTCATTATTGATGTCCAAGCTTCTGCAAGAAATTGCCATTTCATATTTTCTGGTTTTGCAAAAATCTTATCAGTTCGAAAGAAATGTGGATAATACGATGATCCATGTGCGCAAGACCTGAAATATTGTAAGAGTTTTCCCTCCCCAGTAACCTGCCAATAGTGGTCATGCCCATTTCTACTGTAGCTTACAAAATAATTTCTTACGTCACCCCAATTTAAGGTGCTGATTTGTTTGGGCTCATCAATGCAAACAAAGTTCTGTCGAGTGCCAGGACAAGGAACCTTTACAGAAAGATGAATGTGATACATGTAAGACTTTGCAAGAAAAGCTGTGCTGCACTTCGTTAAAGTAAGAATAAAAAAATGATAGTTGGTGGACACTGAATTTTGCTGAAGTAGTGTAAACTTTATCCACGACCTGAAGAGTAATTCCCTTGCATTTAGAGTAAATCTCATAATAACGAAAATTCGCATGGTTGGATTCGAGCTAATTGGAACATTTCTGTACTCGTCCATCTGATCTATTTTCGGAATGAACCAGACCCGTGGATACAAAAAATTTTTAGTTTCCGTATGCAAAAAGAAGTGCCTATATTTTGTTTCTCCTAAAAAAAGGCCATAACGGCCATGAAGCCTAAACAGTGCTGGGGGAAGGACATCAATTTCTACCTGACAATTCCATGGTTTGCTCCGAGGAACTAGGAGCATGTAGTTGAGTGCTGTGCATCTGCTCGGATATGTGTTATCCTGTCTCATGTTTGTCCTATTGAATAGGAGACATCCAAATAATTGATGGCGAGTGGGGGCCGGCTGTGTACTCAATATCCAGGTCAATTGCTGTTTATACTTTTTATTTAGTTCACCATGAGTATCTGCCTTAATCTGATTGTCATGAATCATGGCTGGAACCGGACTACGAATTAGAACAGGCGCCGCAAGCCTCAGCAGATTAATTGTGCCGAAATGAGTAAAAATCTGGTGGCAGCGTGAAATTAGCGGTGTATCTAAGCTCGAAAAATCTATTGCCTCTATTGCAGAACTCCAAATAGATAGTAGTTCTTTATAAATTTCTTTAAGAATATGAAAGTCTTTTGAGGTGTAGAGGTAGGCACCTTGATCATACGTGAGCTTGTCTAAGAAGTCCATACTCGCTATATGGTTAATTAAGGTAAATATTAAGCCAAATCTTATTAAACTGTTCAACTTATCCATTTTAATTTTTTAAAATGAATTATTAGAGTTCGATAGGTCGGCTATTTTGATAAGGTACAAATGAGGTTACTGATGCACTGAAGTAGTGAGTTAGTTCACTTGCACTTTGATGTAATTTAGTATACTAGGGACTCAATATAAAAATAAAACCGAAGCCGAAACCGTCAAAAAAATAATTGTTATTATAATACAAAGTTGTTAAGTAGATTTTCCAAAATTGACATTTAAACTAAGCTTAAGCTACAATAATAAGTTTGAAATATGAAAGTTGTGACGGTATTTAAATTCGGCAAGTTCAAAGAGATGGGATTCGCTTAAGCTTTTAAAAACACTTCATCAAACACGCTAAATTCTGAATAATTCTATCTGAAAAATGAGTTTCGCTAGACAATTATTTCTGACTACTTGAGTGGCTTACAAACTCTTTAATCTATTATAACGCCTGATGAGAATGAGAAGGCATACAATGCTTTATTTACAATGAAAAAGAAATTCTCGAAAAACTTTCCATTGTTTATGCTCACTTAAATACGTTCTTATGTAACTGTCGATTTATTTAAAAAGGTTTTTTTCTAACAAACAAACAATACTATAATCAAAAAGGCTTGCATGAGCGTCTCCTTGTCCAATGAGTTTACAAATTAGAGCACCTTATTCAACTTTTTTTATTTGAATTAAAATAGAAATGACGTCCACAATGATTTACCTTCGCAGCTTAGAGTTTGCAAACAAAGGAAGAATAAAAAAATGAATGAGATGAGGTAATAACTTCAGTTTGTATGTATGAAAAACGTACACAGGTGCTAACAAAACGTTTACTTTACCTTGTTTTACCATGTACATAAGTACGGGCAAATTCTATTCGTGACTAGTCCAATGCATCTCATATGTTACTGCGCATGTGTAGTTAGGTGAAAAATGCCCACACGCGTGACAGCAAAATACGAGTGATGGCAAATTTTCGCCACACCAAATTTTTTAGCCATCTACTCAGTTCTGCAAATTGCATTGTGTTTATCCCATGCATTGAATATGTATTAATGCGCATTTAACCACCGCATTTGTCATTATTGCCGACTAACTACAAAATTTAACAAAAAAAATCGTTAAAATGGCAGTGCTACTAGCGTATGCCAGCATAATCCTAATGGCAAAATTGCCAGTCATAACACTTATTATTACACAATGCCTAATGACACGTTGCATCCATTCGAATACAGAAACAGTTCATTTTTCGTCAGAGTAGTATAACAACATTTTCATAGTCTAATTGAGCCACTACTAGGACAATAAATACCTATGAAGTGGTTATACACGAACCTTTTTTTATTTTTTAGGTTTACCTAACATTTTTTATTACACCGCGTATCCCATTTGTATCTAGCTCATAGGAGCACAGGGATTTGTATAAGTTTAGTATGACTTCAGCTTCAGTTATTTAAATTTGCTTTTTTTCTTGTACAATATTTTCCCAACAATTAACAACATGAATTATGTACTAAACTGTGTATTTTAATATCCTATGTTCACCTTTAAATATTTAAAAATGCTATACATCAATCTTTAAGGAGCTACCTTATTTATTTTAAACATATTACACATATAGAAGTATTGAATTGAAGTATTTAAATTTATGTAGTAGCCAACTTTACACAACTAATAAAATTTATCACAGCTCAACACAATGCCAAAGCCAACATGATTGATTGCCGTATGCCTTATGCTTATATCACGATCAAATTCTAGTTAGCCCCTTCTTATACTTATCTTCTACTACAGCTCAGCTTAACCTTTAATATTTATTCAAAAACAAATCTGGGAAAGTGAGCATTAACTTACAGCTGTAGCGGAACTTGGCCTTCAACGTGCTAAATGGCCAGTGCACTCCCCGTATTGTTCAGAATTGAATCAGCGACGTCCATTGCAGTGCTCTTCTTGACAGTGAAGAACGGTCCCATTGCGAGTGAGACAACTTGCATCGCTCTTACCTGTCTCTGTTCCACTGGTCCGAGTCGCACTCCGCCCCAGAAGCGGATGCTCTCCTCTGTGAGCACATTCGCTTGAGAGGCTTGGTTCAGGAAAATCATATTGAATAGCATGATAACAGCATTCACCAACAGAAAGAAGAGAGTCAGATACATCTCAACTTTACCCAGAAATTTTACAACGAATACATTCATGACGACGGTAAGAAGGATTATGGCCTCTTGCGCCGACGGACCTAACAGCTTCAAACATTCATTCAATACCTTTGTAATTATGCAGATCTGGCTGTGAAGAGTATACCTTTCCGCAAGGACGCGATTGGAACTTGCGAATTGCACTTTCTGCACACTCACATCCAGATCTTCTACAGAACATCGGTTACGAGGACTTTAAACCATTGACGAGCGCTTGTTCTTGCGAAGCCTTACTTGTTGAAGCATCCAGGTCATAGCTCGGATTATCATTTTTTTGTAGAGTCTCTCCAGAGCGGATTCTACTCTACTTGAATGGGCTCCCGTCCATCTAAGTTGCCGTCGCATCTCATCTGTTGACTTTGCTCCAAGTTATGTCTCGCCGTCGCACCTACACTCGCACGTACACACGTTCCCTCCAGAGCGCCAGCCAGATGGCCCATTGCTCTAAATGCGACGACAATATAGAGGATCATCGAGGCCATCACAGTGTTGAGTGGGTCACTCAAGAATATTCCTATGAGAGGGCTCAGCGGATCCTAGTACCGTATGAAGGGAAAGGTGGCACCAACTGTCGGTGTAACAACGGCACACGCAAACGGGCACGTGTATCTTACCATTTCTCCCAGATCCGGAATCGCACTTACACCTGAATGAAATCATATTTTGCGGAATAATTAAACCAGTCCAGATAACTGTGTTTTTAAACAACAAGTAGCAATAGTAGCACTAACGTTTTTCACCTTACCTGAATTAGATGGGCCAAACTTCTGGTCACCGTTATTATGCACAAAGCTCATTTTTGATCGCTCCGTCTCGAGTCTGTACCACACCTCAAAATACATGGTAAACGCCACAAGTGGCATTGTGAACACGATCACTTTGTCCAAGTCTGTTAGTGCCAGTGTGGATTCTCCGGTCTGAGGGAGAGCTGCCAGAACTTCCCAGAGGGAGAACACTGTAAGGAATGCCATCGCAGCCGTTATCATTCCTCCGACGTACCAAACAATTCGAGAGCCCCTAATACCTCCCAACTCTTTCCAGCTGAGTTCAGACAGCGGGACCAGCAGCTCCAGCTCCTTGTCATAATGGATGGGGATGCCCGGAAATGATTCCAAAATGGGAAATAAATTTTGAGAAGCTCGCTTCAGCCCCATGATCCTTCACCAACTTAATTTTGTTTGGAGCAAGTCTGATTATGGCAGCCCCATACGGTTAAAACAAAACACGAAACAGGCCTATATCTTGTGGCTGTCAACCTCTTAAAGCACGATACAAGCTCACTTTTTTAATATCACCATTGCAAATTCAATTTTTGTTGCTCCAGTCTGCTTAAAACTAAATTGGGCAGATTTTTATGATTTGAACGTTTTAATGCATACGAAATCAAAAAATCAGCTAGTCTTGTAGTCGCCACTTTTTATGGGAAATTACGTATAGCCAAACATAACCGGCGAACTGCCCCATGTCCGGACTGCACCCAGCCCAGATTGCACCTGTCCGGATTCCCCCTTTTCATAATTGTACCTTTTCCTAACTGCCTCTTTCCGGATTGCACATATGAAATGAGCTAATGGGCATATCTGCCCGCTCCAAAGGCTGAATAAGTCGATGTTTGGACCTTGAGGAAAATTGCTAATTTAACTTTTAAGTTTAGTAAAAAAAAGTAGCTTATTTCGTATTCTTTTAACTTTTATGTTATTCTTATTAAAACATTGCCGCTTTTGCTATCGAAATAATAAAATGTAACTAAAATCCATCCCGAAAACCGAAATGGTTTTGCTTTGTTCTTTTTCCCTCTTTCTATTTCCATATAAAACAAAGCACTATCGTTATGCAGCTAAGCCCACCGCACGAAAACTTCTTTTTCAAATTTTGCATCTAGTCGACAAATTAATATAAATTGAAAAAAAGTCATTCCAAATTGCATTGTGAAAGAAAATGAGAAAGAGTAGCTCACTTCGTAGCTCGTAACTTAAATATACCTACTTTATCCTTGCAAACGTGCCATGGACGCCACAAACTAACCTCACAACAGTCCTCTTATCACTCCCTTTTTGGAGCCAGTCTTGTTAACTTTTAAATTGGCAATGGTATTCTGCTATTCTAATCAGAAACGAGAAAAAATCGCTGAAGCGATTAATCTATCTGTTATTTAGAACTAAAAGTACTAACATTTAATTAGGAGGAGCTTATTTTGCATACATCTAAATTTACTAATCTCCTCGGTTTAGCAATTCTATTGTCTTAAATCAGACAGTGAAAAGATAAGCCAAGAATTGCTTTGAATCCTCTCTCTCAAATAACGTTTAATTACCCCAATCATTTAAATCAAGAAAAAGCAACAAAGGCTTTTCTAAGTTACAGTCTCTACCTGAGCAGTTCAAAGTTAGCCCGGAAGGCATTATGGGCCTGAAGCGAGCTTCGCAGAAGTTGTTTCCCATTTTTGAAAAATTTCCAGGCGTGCCAATTCATTACGACAAGCAGCTGGAGATACTCCATCCAAGTCCAAGCTTTACCTGGAAGGAGGTAGCGCATCTAAAAGGACCTCGACTAGTCTGGCATGTCGGTGGAATATTGTACGTCCTCAGTTTTTTCGCTACGGCATTCTTTCTCTGGGAATTTCTGGAAACTCTTTCTCGGAATGAAGCATCAGCATTGACACTGGCCGAGATAGAGCAACTTACCGTTTACGTACTTACCCTTGTCGCAGAGCTTATAGTTGTTGTGGTTTGGTACACCTTGCAGACAGAGCAAGTGCAGCTATGTTACATTCTCAACTGCGTTGATAGGAAGTTTTGCCCAACAAGTGCCAGTAAGGTGATCGACGTACTATGGCACTGGCTTCATTGTAAATGATTTTTCTAAAATAAACAGTTTTTATTACAGAAAGGAGAGAAGGGAACGGAATACCGGATCTGGGAGAAATGCTGGGATACGGAATTGTGCTCTCGTACGGATTTGGGATACCCGCTGTTGCTGCGTCCGTGCCACTCATACGGGACTACGATCCTGTGGGCCGTTTTACTGGAATACCGTTGAGGAGCTCAGCAGTCACAATCGTGATGTACACGGTGCTGCTATATGCTGGCGTTACGTTAGGGGTACTGTGCTGCCTCCCTCTAGTTCTGGAAGCAACATCAGTCGCCATGCGAGGAAACCTGGTGGTAAAGTACAACCTGGAGTCAAGTCAGATGATGATGATCAACGGTGAAGTTGACGGTCGACTGGATTTTCCGGTGACTGAAAATATTCTGGAGAGGCTGTACAATAAAATGGTGGTCAAAACCATTTCCTGGATTATACATCAAGTGAAATATTTCAAGATGAAAAAGGTAAGAGTGGCAAATCCTCGCGAAAGAAATAGGGCGGAGATTCCGGAAGTCGGTAGGGTGCAGGTAAGAAGGGAGAGGAAGGCAAGTCCGAATGAAGTGTTTAGGGAAAGGTATCATCTTCACAGCCAGATCTACATTCTTGTGAATGCAGCAAATGACCTGGCAAAGCTACTGCTCCCATCTGCTCAAGGAAGCGTTTGGCTCATTCGAGTCCTGCTAAGCTTCGTCGTAGTAAAATTCATGGGCAAAGTTGAAATGTATCTTGTTCTCTTCATTCTTCTGATGGATGTCATTATCACCATATTCAGCATGATTTTGATGAGCTATGCCTCCCAGCCAAATGTTCTTACAGAGGAGACCATCAACTTCTGGGGCGGAGTGTGACTGGGACCGGTGGAAAAGAGACAGGTCAGAGCGATGCAAGTTGCTTCAATCACAATGGGGCCATTCTTGAAAATCAGTAAGGGCACTTCACTCGCAGTCACTGACTCAGTTCTCAACAACACGGTGAGTGCTCTAGCCATGTTTCACTAGACATAGGTGTAGTAGCTTTTCCATTCCTAGAAAAGGTTGTTTTCTCATTGGTTTAGGTTATCTACTTAAAAATGATTCTCAATGAAAGGAGTAAAAATAGAAACTGGACAAAAAATAGGATTAATACCTACCATCATGCATATTATTACGCTTTCAGTAAGTTAAGCAAGGAATGTATGTGTTAAGCCTGCTAGAAACCTTCTAAAGAGTATGCACATTGGTCTTTGCTAAGGTTCATGTTAGAATCATTTAAATGAATGACTCACATTCATACTCTCGTCAGACTTGCCTGACCATGCCTGCTCTGCATGGCAATTGCCAATATAATTTTACTCTCCTCATAGTCAGTCTACCCTTTCCTGCAACTTTTGTTAGTGTCACGAGTGAAGTAACTACAGTATAGCCCGCCACTCACTATGCGTACCACCAGAAAAATTAAATCCAATTTGTAGTTAAATTAAGTTGGTTGCTGAAATAAAAGTTAAATTTCCTAAGTACGTTGTAGAATAAAAGGAATTAGTAATTGATTGATGTTGTGCGCGTAATTTTGGTCCAATGTTTAATATTCTGCATTATGACTATAAAGTTAGCTTATTGGTAGCCGACAAGTTTTTCAAGATGGAAGCTGCAACTTCCGCCATCGCGTTACTAAATACATTTCCTTGCTCCCTTAAAATTCAAAGGAAGAAAATGATTGACGCGCAGAGTCACAAATGCGCCACGTGTGGGAAGTGTTTTAACTCCCGGAACCATCTCAAACTCCGTAGTTCACTCAGAACTGAGACCGTTTTGCTGTCTTGTATGTGGGATGACCTTCAAGTTAGAGCAGTCATTTAAAAATCACAGCCTACTCCACAGTGACAATTACAAGGAGCGGCTACGCTGTATTTTCTGCAGGAAAGGATTTCCTACTGGGGACGGTTTTCAAAGGCACATGAGATCGCATACCCTGGAGAGACCGTATTTTTGCAACCTCTGTCCAGGCGAATTTGGGGATTACGGCACCCTTAAGGAGCACATTACAAGACATGACCCCAACCGGAAAAAGGACGTAGAATGCGGCATTTGTGAAAAGAGGTTCTTTACTACAGTGGGACTTAGGTATCATTTACTAATAGAGCACTACCACTCCCAGGAGCCTCCGTTCCGCTGTGACATTTGTGAAAAGGGATGCAAAACGAAGATAGGACTACAAATCCATCAGGTCACACATGGTGCAATCAAGCCTTACGTCTGCAATATCTGCAACAGATCATTTCCTGGTCAATCTAACCTTTACAGACACGTTGCCACTCACACAGGCGAAAGTAAAGACACGTTTGCCTGCGATAAATGTCCCCGAAAATTTTCGACTAAGGGAGCTCTCCGCAGACATAAAGATAAAGTTCATGACAACAGAAATTTCAACAAGTTTGAGTGTGAGCAGTGCCCGCGGCGATTCTACACAGGAGTGGAATTGAGGAACCACTCTGCCGTTCATCTTGGACCAAATCCTTTTCCATGTGACCTTTGCCGCCTCAAATTTAGGACAAGTGATGAACTGGAAAGACACAAGAGCACTTCTGCGGACCTCAATGGGCACTCTTGGATAAAGTTCGAACGCCACCGTATGGAGATAATCTCTCGTGAAACTTCTGGGGCTGTTCGGTGCTGTGTATTTTGCTCTAAATATTTTGAAAAGCAGTATAAGCTCAATAACCACATCCTCCTTCACATCAAGGAGCGTCCATTCCTTTGTACTCTGTATCCGTTCGAAAGTGCGCATGTAGTCAGCCTCCGAAATCACTTGGCCACCCACAATCCAAATCACCGGAAGGATTTTGTGTGCCCCGAGTGCGGAAAAGTTTTTTATACTCCCGCCGATGTGAAAATTCATCAGAAAACACACAAAGAGGTCCACAACAGAAGCCGAGTGCTCCCTCCACCGTGCACAATCTGCGGAAAACAGCTTGCAACTAAATCGGGGTTATTGTCCCACATTCGAGGCCACACAAGAGAAGCCCAGAATCCATTTAGCTGCGAGCAATGTCCGCGAAAATTCAAAACTTCCTCATATCTGAACAAGCACATGAAAGTTGTTCATGCCGCGGATCGTCCCAGGAAAGAATTTGAGTGCGAGAACTGCAAAAAGTGGTTTCGAACTTCTGAAAATCTGCAAAAACACCTTCGTGTTCATGAACCACCAAAGCCGGATTCGGAGAGTGATTCTGAGTTTGCTTCCCCATTCTTTCGTAGGGTTTGGTACGAGGGAAGGCTGTACCAGATAACCAACTAGCAATGGCTTCATTTTTCGCACGTTTGTGCAGTAAATAGAAGGGAAACGAACTTTTAATTTAATAGGAGAAGGAAAGGATAAAATAGGGCTGGTAGATTTTGTGTAGAGAAACTATTTCCAACTATAGCGTTTTAGATTCTTCAGATTGGAATATTAATTTTAATGTACTTTAAAATTAAACCCGTTTAAAAATTAAAAAGGTTAAAATCCAACTTCTTACATTACAGCAGGCTGCATTCTCAATTAAAGTTTTTTGTGATTTAATACACAATAATATTTGATCATTAAATAGTGCATCGTATATCTATAAAAGTCTTATGATAAGTTTAATAATTTGATTATAATCAACAAAAAAGAGCATAGTTGAGAATTAAAATATCCACATAGCAAAAGAAAGTAAAGTCAGATTCTTTCATTTTAATTAACTTTTCTTAATTTAAAAATGCATCCTTTAAGGATTTCCCCCAGTTTGAAAAGGAAATGAAAGTGCTCACCTTGCCTTCGTTTCTGACATTTTTGCTGCTTTTAAAGGACCTTGGTTCCCAACGGACATGCTTGTAGTTGTAGCTGAAGTTGGCTTCTTCGCCAAGGAAAGGTCAGATACTGTAATTGGTAATGAGACGTCCACCCAGTTGGTTGTGTTCCAAACTGGGCCAATGCAAAAGATTTCGTAGTCGCCAACTGCCTCCAATTTCTTCCGTAAAGTGGCAGTAAATGTGCTACGGCGGTCTTCTGGAACATTCCAGTCGCACTCCACCAGTTTTTCTCCTCCGGTTTCCCGCACATCTTGATACGAAAATCTCTTCCGGTCGCACGGCTTTTTCTCGAGCGCTGTCCAATTTTTTTAGTAAAAATGCATAAATTAATTAAGTACCTTCTTGCACCAATTTTTTAACAAGCTGGATTTTACCTCTAATATACTCGATTCTTTCATCCGGATGTTGGATAGCAAACCAGGAGCCATGTGAAAAGTAGAATCGTGAATACTCGCATTTCACCGTCACCTCCTCACCCACAGTGACATTTTCACGCGCAAGTGGGTGGATGAAGAGCATTTTCGTTTTATCCGCATTATTCCAGTTCAAATCTAAAATTCAAAAGATTAAAAGATATTTTCACACAGGTAATTTTAAATTGGTTCCACGATTTTTGTTTAGCTTTCACCAAGTATAATTTGCTCACGTACAGATTGGTCGGCTACCGGCTAACTTGCTACGGCTATTTCCAGGAGCTACTCCAGAGAAAGCTAACTGAACCACTTTTGCACGCTCCCTATGCCATGAAAAAACAATTCATCATTAAAATCGGCCACAATTTAAAATTGCATTAACGAATTTTGCACTGTGAAAGTTACACGAATCGATTCATCGGTGCGCCAGTGCAAAATATGATCGATGGTCCCTGTATCTCCTTTCCTCTGTACTCAGTTCCGGGCACAAAGCAGTTTGCAGATGTTTCATTTGTTTTCCTAAGACACTCCGTCGCCTTTAAAAATTAACCAAAAAATAAAAAAGGAAAAGAAAATTCTTCCAGTTCCTCCACTTCATTTTACTTTTCAAATTTGGAATTACCTCGACCTCTCTAGCGGCCATGCACTTGCATTCCGTGGCAGTGTAGCAGGCTTCTGTATGGAGGTACATTTCATCTCCATCGCATTTCAAGCAGGCATCTCCCGTTCTTTGCGCAGGCGACACTGTAATACTTCCACTCCCACAGTTGGCCTTTCCGTCGACTATTTTTGGAGTATTCTTTACTAAAGAGGTCGGTTGAAGGTACTCACTTTTGTATTCGTTTGTCCATTCCAGTGAGAAACGTTGCGGGCTTTCGTTCTCATCATAAACAGTCATGTACACGTGCGACTGCAAATCTCGATCATTTCTTTGTGTTGCCTTGCACGTAAAGTGAGTTGGAGTGTGGAGAAAATATTCCGGTTTCAGAGCTGAGTCCGTCCAATAGTGCACTTCCGTACTGCTGTGAACTGGTAGCTTTCTATATCCTCAACGCTCTCGGCGTATCTACGCGTCTCCGACAACTCGTAAACGTATCGGGCTAAAATTAGATTTTGGGAGTAGCTTCCCTAAAAAAATTTCAAATGAGCGAATGGCCACCAAACAATGTTATAATTTGGTTTCATACCAGCTCAGTAGTTATTTTACGGTCGTCCCCGCTCAGCTTCCTGTAGTGAGCGATCCACTCAATTGGATATGAAGCGTTGCACTCTAGCACTAAAACGGCTTCTTTCAAAACATATTTTTCAGTTTTATTGAATTCTACCTTTTCCACTGTTAATCCTCCCGTATTTTTATAAGTGTACACGGTAGCACTCGGTGGCTCCACCATTGCTCCCGCGGAATGATCCACAAAGCAGTGTGCTAGCACTACTAATAAAATAACATTTGGAGCCATTTCATGGAAAATGCAAGCTCCCTCAGTTTACGTTATTTTTGTCTGTATAAAAAGAAACAAAATTTGCTATGACTTTGTGATCACTTTTGTAAGTAAAAAAAAACTTTGAAACCGCCCCAGCCTTCTTCAAGACTACTCTTCTCAAGCGACTGCCTTCGACTGAAGACTCACCAAAAATATTTTGCCAGCATAAATGTCCAACCAATGTCAAATATGACGTCAGTTTTTGCAAGTTCGGCGTACAACTACTCACGCACACAATTTCTTAGAATACTTTATACTCTCGATATGAAGATGATGTTTTGCTCAGCCTTGAAAACTGGTTTTCAGCTTAAACAATTAGGCAGGTTGTCAGCCTCAGCAGTTCACACCTTGTGATTGCTACTTAATCAGAACTGCCGTGCTAAAATAAATGCTTGAGTGAACGGTAGGCGGCAAAAAAGTTGTGATGAGCAGGATATTGTCTCGAAGGTTATTAAGCAACTTGTTTGTACATTGCCCTCGCACGCAGATTCTTGCTCCGCGCTTGGGCATGACGAAGAACACCAAAGACGAAATTTTCATAATAAGGAGAAAAAATAATGCAGAAATTGTCTATTAATTCACTGAAAAGGCTGTCACAAAACAGCTTCGACTATTGACCAAGCAGTTTCCGGAAGGAAAGAAAAGATGGCGAAAAGTTGAAGTAAGAAGATACTAAATGGAGGATGATTTATGTGAAATAAATTTATTAAAGCTTAATAATAATTTACATTGAAAGCAATCAGAATTGTCTGCCAGTATAATTATTTGATCAAAGTTGGTAGTTACAATAAATCTTTTTATAGTCAAACGCTTGCAGAAATACAAGAATTGTCCCAGATACATTTCTTTAATATCTATTTTTCTAGCATTTATAAATTTTTGAATAATTACATATTTCTGAATACTCATTTTTCTGACTCTTAACTATTCAGGTCAGATTTCCAAGTCAAGCACAAGAACGTCCTGTTCATCTTTAATTTTAGTCGAATGGCGGCGTGAATGTATGATAAACAATGAGCTAGCCCTGGGACTTTCATCATTTTCAACGGCCGCTGCTGGGGCACTTTTTGCCCTACCATTGTGACTCCTTTCAAATTCTTCTGGCCCAAGTGAATGGGCAGAAGGCGAAGTCAGTACAACGTCAGATAACCTCTTACAAGCTCCTCGATGCTCAGCGTCCTCTTCGACGTCACTACTGCTACAAGCAAACTCATCACTACATTATAAAATGGCAATCATATGAGCATACCCATTTGAAGTCACTAAACGGTGGAATAGTAGTTCTACGAGAAGAGCAGCAACAGCAAGTAACAGTCCAGAGGCAAGTGTGCTAAATACAACAATGAAATCCTTGTTTTCTGTTGAATTTGCGTTTTCTTCCGTCGCACGGGAGCGGTAGAATATTTCCGGCAGAAAAACTGCATTGAGCAGCCTTTTCCATTTTTCTTCAATTCCAGACGCCTTCCACCGCCCAAATCTAGATATAATTCTGACAGGAACATTCCCTCTGAAGCGGCTCTGATAGAAGACCTCCGTATACGACTTTTTCCCAAGATACCTCTCCAAAACGTTTTCTGACTTTTTCGCTCGTATAATTGACAAGGCAGCATTGGCATCTGCGAGAAATGCAACCGGACTTTCCTTACATTTTCCCAGAAGGCTTTCCATCTTTGCCATCTCCATCTCATTATATTCCTCTAGCATCTTATATTCGAGACTTAAACGTTTACGCTTTGTCAAACCGTACTCTTTCGGGTTTTCCAAATATTTTTTCTTTGCCCACTTTGCCAGAGACGCCATAATTTCAAATTGCGGCACCAACCGAGTCCTATTCCTCACCATTTCTTCAAACTTTGCTTCCTCTTTACTACTAAATATGCCGGAATGCGTTAGCCTTACATGAACTGTTGATACCATACCAATAATTTCCTCCGACGAGTTCATACAAGAACTTAAATTATGATTTCCCTTCATGCCCTTATCTGTTTTCATCTTCGACACATTTAGGTGCCGAATGTTAATTGAAAAGCGAGCGTACTCCATCGGCGTGTACATGCTGACATTGTGCTCCACCAGCTGTTCTAGAGATTCGTACAAAAGGCTTTTCGGCGGTAGAACCATGTTGTAAACATTATTATTCTTGTAGCCATTACTGAGTATAATCCCCATTAGGAGAAACGCGGCGGACAGTATCCGAGCTGATCTCCATTGTAGGACATGCCCAGAGAAGGGATCTCCCTGCTCCAGTAGAACCTTCACTAGAGCAAACACCTGTGTCGGTAGACTGCGAGTAGTATGCGGCTGGAAATGATTCGCGTATTTGTACAAGAGCCCTGTGAGTAAACTGGCTAGTCCAATGCATACCCAAACCGGTAGTTCGTAGACATTTACAAGTTCCTGAAAAGGTAATGGCTCCTTAGTCCTCCTTCCACAAGCAACAATCTGTAAAGAATCAGCGGCGCCTTGGAACTCAAATGGGCTGTGCAAATTACGACGTGGTGGTCGTTTGGTATCCACTTCTGTGACAAACCAGTTTCCATAATCTTTGTAGTCGGATATTTTTCGCCCATTTTTGCACAGGAAGTTTTGAATGTATGGGCGATAGCTGTAATTTGCTAGTAAAATATGAAAAGCGTGAGACAGTACGGCGTACGTAGCGAAAGGGGCGTATCCGTAGCGTCCGGAAAATTGGCGCATGTTTCCTTTGTACGTAAAGGGGGCGCAGTTTGGAAAACTAAGTCCCCAGGTGTGCTCATGCTTTGAATTTGTAAATCTCAGCGGCCACATACCATCCTCGATTCCCTCAGCGACAGCTAGCAAACCTCCCGTATGAATTCGTGAGCTAAGCGATATCCAATCAGGGCGATCTTGTGGCAGTATTTGGACAAATTTTATAGAGCTGACTTTAAGGCGCACACCTGAATTGTGAGTTGTAGTTGGGACAAGGGTGCTAAACAGAAAGATGCGATTTCTTGGCGTTGACGCAGGTTGGAGGTCGGGATTCCAACTTTGAAAAAATGGAGCTATCCAGCTTGTAATCATGAATATTTGATCATTTCGGCTCACCTTGGACTTCCATATAGAACCAGAAATGAGAATTGTGTGAATTGTTGAAACTTGACTTGGCAAGAACCATTCCCGATATTTAAGCTCGGAGCTCTCATTAAACCACTGATAATGCCAAATCTGCGGATACCAAAAGTCGGGAAATATTTTTGGGAAGTATTTTAATTTAAATTGACGCACTATGTCGTCCTCTGAGCCGGTGCATGTTGGTGGCAGATTTAAAGTCAACTCGCAATTCCAAGGCTTTGATTGCCAGGCGAGCCGAAAGTAGTCGAGGTTAGAGCATCGAACAGGGTAATACTTATCCTTTCTTCCTCCAGTCTGATTGTACAGCAGACAAGATGCCACCAACAAATTTGGAGATGTTTTAGTGCCTTTACGATCTGCAACCCATGTTAGCTGATATTGAAAATCCCGGTCTTCAATGGATTTGTCATGGATCACCGCCAAAGTCGGCTTCCGCACTATAATGGGCTGTCTGCTCTTGCCGATGTCGACACCAACAAAATTTGTGACGATAATAAGACAATTGCGGGAATCAAACTCGTCCAAGATATCCATGGCGAGATATGCCGCGCGCGAGGGAGCGTTCCAAAATCCAAGGGATTTCATTAGTTTCCATACGTTGACGTCATTCTTCATGGTATGTACTTTGAGGTCGCTAGCTCGAATTTTCATAGCATCCACCTCAAACAAAATTAATGATATAATTAGCAGCAGCAGCACTGAATTGAGACGCATTTTACTAGACTTGCTTTCAATTTTTATTTCTCAATACAAGAAGACCAGTTTTGATATCCCAACTCCAACTTAAGTAGCTTTTTTTCTTTTTGCTATTATTGAATTATGGAGCGCAACAGTTCCAAGTGATGGACCGATTTATCACCTTGAAATTATGTTTTTTTGAATGTTACGACGGACTATTGTCGTGACATCTTTAAATGACAGACTAAAACTACCTTAGCCGCAATATGTATACGTAGGAAAATAGCAGTGATAACATTTAGACTTACAAAACATGATTTTAGTTATGTAGCTGCTGCAACATTTTTTACTTTGAGCATTTTACTTTTACTGCTGTTGGTGTTGATTATTGCCAGACATTAGAGTTTCATGTAAGTACTACTATAAGACTATATAAGTGGGTTTCGGCTCATTCTGAAATTTCAGGAGCCACCTGTGATTAGTTTTATGAGAGTACCCAAAAAAAATTAACGAAATGAACATATCTCACGAGGGAACCTTTTTGGATTCCGCGTCCATCTAGGGAAACGAAGTAAGGAGCATAACCAAACTCACCCCGTAAATTACAAATCTGAAATCTCCCAGTGCATGGAACCTCCCTGAAGTTTACACAAAACACAAAACACAAAAATATTTTGTGCCCGCACAAAACACAAAAAATAGCTTATGTACCTACTTGAAAA
>JAHZND010003855.1:0-14051 GCA_027744115.1 Acrocyrtus sp. NNG-2020 | reverse complement strand
ATGTAACTCTGATAAAATTTATTTGTCTGCTGATTGAAATAGAGATTTTCTAGAACTACTTTCTTATTTGTCTGGCATTTTCAGTAGTTTTTCACTACTTCATTTGATTTAGATATTTTAGCTGCGAAGCTAAGTTTCAAAGGATTTGTTTATTCAAGTACAAAAAAGTCGGCAATACTTTACAAACATACATTGGTGGTAATAATAAATTACCCAGTTGAAAATAAGACCCGTATCTACTCAATGTCATGAGAATGACCTTGATAATCGAGCTTACATAATTTCGACGCTAATTCTTTTCATAATAGCTCGCTGTTTAGTATAAATATACTCGTATTGCAAACTAAAACGTTTATTTGCTAAGTTTGGATTTTGATAACTGGCAACATTATCATTTTGCTTTTCCTCACTCTCTGAATCTGAAGATGAAGATTCACTTGAACTTCTAGAGTCCTTTGTGCCCTAAATAGAGGAAGATTGCAGTTACTAACATCAGCTTACATATAGGTGTATTAAAAATAAGGTTTTTAAAAAAACTTATCTTACCTTCTCAGGGCCCAGCGTCACGGCACTTATGGCTACTTTACAGATGAAGTAAGTCCAAAACAAATGCAATCCAAGCAACATAAAGAGCATTCCAACAATGGAGTATGCAGCACGCGTTGACATAAGTCTGAATGCGTTCTGGTAAGCACTGCAAAAATTCGTTTTGAAAATCTTATAGTTCCTGCAGTGTGAGTGAGCATTTATAGGCGCAAATAAAACCCATGTTCCTTTCTTACCTGTCAATTATTTTGTAAAGAGGAAGCTTAAGTAGAGTCCACCACCGTACAAATGATACCACCAGATTTCATTCGGGATTTCCTTTGAAAATTAAAACTCGTGTATTAAATTACTGATTAATAAATTATTTCAAATTCTTTTTCATAATGTTTGAAATAGAAATTAAAAGTGCCTACTTGGTTAGGGTAATCAGTCCAAAATTTTTCATAGTCCCAAAACCAAGGCTTATCCCACAAGACAGCCACGCCAAGTATGGTCGAAAGTACATATGCAGTAAATCTCCAACTTAAAGGAATGAAAACAATAATTAGTATATAGTTGTATATCTCCAATAAATTTGGCTCTTAGCGCATATCTCTTTAATTTAGATATTTGGCTAAGAAAAAAGCTTACCCGGACTCACTAAACTTTACTAGAGTGGACGGTTTGTCAATATTTCTTCGTTTCCGCATCCATCTTTGGATTTCCCTTTCTTTAAGGCCTGTCTCTGTGGACAGTTTTTGTAGGTGCAAATGTCCTAAATTTTTGCGTGAATGGTAAGCAGTTTCAAGACTATTAACTGCGGATGGATTACTGCATGGAATTTGACTAACTGACTTCTTGTGTTTTATTCCAAGACGTTTTCCAAGGGGTTGAAATGCATATCTAAACTCAATTATAGAAAATATTACATTCTAAATTAAAAGACAATAATAGAATTAATGGAATCGAAAACTTAGAACAGCCATAGCCATACCTTTCCACAACCACACGAATAAAAATGAACGCAACTGCTGCCAATATCCAATACTTCATGTCGTCTTGTTTTGGAAACTTTCTTTTAGTTTCGTCTCTGGCGCATGTTACATTTTTCCATGTTGAATGGTGTAACGGCGGTTTCACGAAGGCACTAAAATCCTGCCAGAAACAATTTTGTTGCTGATTATTATTGTCATTGCCAATAATCTGAAGAAATTGCTCCGGCGAGGGAGACGACAAAGTCAGAAAATCATCAAAACCAACAACACTAACACTACTGTCTATTCCCATCTTGAACTTTTCTGGGGCAACTCGAGAGAATCGGTTCACATCAGAACATTCCCTGAAATGAACTTCTGCGCTGTATCGGTCAGATTTTTTATTGAAACCAGCAAAATTATTTGCAACTACCAGCTACCAACATCAACGCCAAATGATAGAGCTACAACTGGTCATTAGTTGAACCGAGCCAGAAAGTCTGAAACAGTGGCTAATTTTTGCCAAAATTACGACATAGATGTAAAACCCAACTGAAAATTGTTAGATAAATGGTCATTCACTTCATTGTACTTATGTATTTACTTATAAAGATTTTACGCAACGATTAAAGATTAAGTAGGTAGATAATAGTCCTTATAAGTTGTTTTCTTCAGGCCGAAATATCTTCTGGTTTTCCAGGGATAATTTACTTGAACAAAAACAAGGAAATCAGATCCGTCCAGGAAAATTTGCGGAATCGTCTTAAGAAAGCAATTAATGCACAATAGAAATAGTGTTATTATACGTGTTTGCAATGGCATCATTTGTGATAATCAGTACAGTAAGCACGCTACCCAATATTGTAAAACTGATGAAACCAATTTGTGGTAATTGAAATACCTATTCAAGCTGTTAGTTACTAGGTCACGTTACATTACATAAATTCCCTGGGCACTTCAAATTGACGGAATCAGTTTTTCGGTAAAGCTGGAACACACCTTAGTATGAACATAATATTTTCAAGGTCTTATCTTTGAACAAGTGAAAAACTTGCTGAAATTTAACTCAACGGTAAACCAAAATCAGCTCATAAATTCCACTGAATAAAATGATCCAATCTATTTTGTAAATAAAAGTGGAGTTCTAGTTCTGAAAGCAATAGAAGGAGGTGTAGATAGGAGTCATCCATCGTCAATGCCTGACATTCTATAAAATTCCTTATCCATCAGTCCATGGTATCGTCTCCCGTGCATTATGCCGTATTCTGGGACACATTAAACAGATTGATTGAAACTAATCTCATCAATCTTCCCAGCTCCTAGTAAATCTACATCAAAATTTGCGTAAACGTGCAATTATGTGCTTCATTGAGGCTTAGTGGCAGTGGTCATTATTAAAATGGGACTAGACAGTTGCAAGAAAAGTATGGGATGAATAATGAATACATGCATGAGAGAAATTGCTGATGCTAAATAATTCTACGTAATAAAATGTTGAGTAAATGCTTCTTTCAAAAAATATGAGGGAAGTAAGTTAATTGATAAATCGCTTTACCCATATCACATCTGTTTGCTACCTCTTTTATTTGCAGTTAGTTACCGTTTACAAGTGGTACGAACTACATCCATACGCGTTGGTAGTATTAACAATCGCGCTATTATTTTCTACATTGTTATCATTTCTCCTTCTTCTTCTCGGATTTCCCCTGCTTCCGTCACGAGCTTCACTATTACTTGTAGTAATTCTGTCCATACAAACTCGGAACCATTTTGGAAGCGCACCCCGAATTTCCTCTCTAAGAGAGGATCCTCTTGAGTAGTAAATAGGAAAATTCACAGCGGCATTCATCGACATTGACAAATTAAATCCCAAGACTAGTTCCCTGAAGTAAATTCTTTTGAAATGCAGCACAATGTAATGAGCTATTGGCTCAATGTTGCAGAAAAATAGAAGGATGACAACAGGCAGGAACATTCTTGCTGCGCGAATGTCCTTACGCTGCTTGCTATTGAGCTCCTGCCTTTTTCTTGTGAATTTTCTGATCTATGGTATGTCAAATCACATAATTTAATCACATAATTTGACAACATTGATATTAATAAGTGAATTATTAGTGGAAGCATCTTACTTCAATAAAGAGCAGAGTATTAAATATCAGTAGGAGTGGGAACGGCAGCCATATATCAATCTGATAGTGAATTGATTTCAGCGTATAATACCAAAAATATTCCAGTTTTGAGGATAACATAATCCACTCCATCCCGCGGAGGCTGGGCACATCTTGTCCATTATGATTATAGCTTAATATAACACTGGAAAATCTGGGGATGTTCAACAGGAGGGCTAGAAATCCCACCCCAACAGCATATATCTTTGTTCTCTTGGATGTAAACCAGGTGGAACACTTCATCGGATGAGCAATCACAAGATACCGTTCTATTGTGATTAGGACGGTCATAAATGCTGAACCAGATCGGCAAAACACGCACAGAAAAGTGAAAATTAAATACAAGGAAAGGGTAACTACTCCAAGACTCCAACTCTCTGAAATGAGAAAAAAACGACGACTGAAAATTATACAACTTGAAAAGATGTGAACATTTTAAACTTAATATTTATTTTCACCAATTAGAGATATATTAGCCGTAGTCGCAATGATGACTGTTATACCAAGGCTGGGGACGCTAAGTGTGCACAGTTTTCAAAGGGTTACAATTTTAAATATTAATTGTTTTGTTATGATTTGTCCTTTCGATGTGATAGCCCTGTTCTTTAACCACATTGACTGTTATACTGGTCAGCAAATCAAAACTCGCCAGAACAATTAGTAAGAAGTCAAAAGTTCTGTGGTGGCATCTCTTTCTCACAGCAGATATAATAAAGATGTTCGAAAATACTCCAAAGAGCCCTACAACCACTGTCAGGACCCATAAAATGACACAAGCAATGTGACCACTTGAGACGTGATCTGTAAGGGTGCCTCCTCCAAGAAGGAATCTACCAGGGCTTGGACATTCGTAACAGTACTGCTGTGTCGCGTTATCTTCGTAACTATCAGAAATGCAGGGAACTGAGCAGTCTACTTCAACATCAGGGGGGAAATCGGCAATTAAACAAAAAAGTAGAGGCAGTCGCACTGAAACAGCCATTGTTACGCTCCCCTACTCTTATTTAAAATGTGAAATTGGTCAACCTAACTGTAGCTAAAGTTAAGAGTGAAATACGTAAAGCTGACTAGTATTGAGTATCGACGAATTATTTTTATTTCTGGAGAACATCCTGCGTATTTACTCCCTATATGTTGACTATTTCCATGAACTCGTAAACTCCCGATTTCCGATCGTCGACTTTCTCCATCAATCAAAAGTTGGTACTAAACTTAGAAACTACCAGTCAAAATGGAGAATGACAGGATATATGAGATGGGTTTTACTACGTAAGCGTTTACTGCGTAGCGCACATATGCAAAAATGCAATTATGCAAGAACTGGACATATAATTTGATGGATGATGATAAAGTGAAAGCGATATAGCATTTCGGACTACATTCTGACTTTGGCAAAACGGCGAAAGTAAAGTAGCTTTGTTACAAAGTTTGGCTTTGGCATGTCTCTGGCTTTCTTCTTTCCTGTGGTTTCCTGTGAGTTGCCGCTATTGATTACTTTTTTTTGCTTGTGGTGTTTGTTTATGGTATTGACTTAATTTGGGACAACAGGACAAGTCAAGTGTTAAAGCGGTATGCATCTTTAATGATAGACGAGCCTGTTTCGCTTAATTATCTCTAATGCCTACACAGACTTTACTCAGGCATGTGGTGTCTGCTGATATTTTTTATTGCGTCATAAAGTACGCCTATCACTTTACCGCAGCTGTATCGATCATGCAGCAAGTTGATTTAAAAATTAAAAACGGACTTGTTCAGTTCTTTTTATACAGTCAGTTAGACCTGCTTTTACCTATCTTTTATTCACGGGAGGCATTAAGTATTGGAATTTGTATAACGAAGGAACATAATAATTGCTTGTTTGCTAACGAAAGAGTTGCATTAACCACGATTAAAACATGTCACTACTATACCATAGACATTACACGGCACTACAAGTAAAACAATGTAGTAGTTAGGCAAATACTGAAAGCTGAAGGACGCGGTATTAGCAATACTGCACGTGGATGTAGGTATATGCATTATACAAATAGATTTCCACTTTCCACCTTTGTGTTTTCCTTCCTGTGCGTGGCTAAATACCATCTCCTTTCTCTGGCGGATGACTTTGTGAATAAAACCATATCAAAGAGGTGAACTTCTCAAATAGAAGTTCGGTTCTTGTCACTTTACCTATATTAATAGTTTCGCGGAAGTGAACGTTATGTAATATTTGTTATTTGAACCTTCAACTTCTTTTCTTTTGTTGCTCAATAGCTTTTGGATAATATTTAGGATGTTAATTCAACTGACAATCGCGGCATGTATGCGGCTTCTTTTCTAATTTCATCATCGTGTTTTTATTATTGAAGAAATTTGAATTGGACATGAAAGAGTGAATAAAATTACTTCTCCAAGTTTCACGCTGCGTTTGACATCATTTTGTTACTATCCCCAAACTGACACCAATTACATAAGTAGGCACACTAACATAAAATAAAACCGATATGTTACCAAAACACGTATTTTAATCTTTTGAGGAGGTTTGAATCTGCAACAATGTACTTTTCAAGTCATTATCAAAAAATTCCATTACTGCTTGTAAATATTATATTCTTCTCGCAATGCCCCATAACAGCTACTTCCTTCGCAATAAACCACCGTAGCTGCAATACTTCGTCAAATTTCACTCCAAAATACATACTTTTCGATTATTTGGGATCTAATCAGTCAACCATTGATTACATCCTCAAGCATTTTCCAACAAAACGCGATTTGTTCAATCAGCCCCCTTTTATTACTCCAACCGTGCTATTCTCAAATATGGTAGCCCAGAAAGTAAACGCATCATTACTGGCATATCGTCTGTGATACTGCGCTTTCCGACAAGATGAAAAGTGGTAAATTGCGCTATCCGACAAGATTAAAAGAGGTAAATTGCGCCATCCGACAAGATGAAAAGTGGTAAATTGCGCCATCCGACAAGATGCAAAATCCCATTCTTTGTAAAACCACGTTAAAGTGAAGTAACACATTTTTACTATAAATTTAAAATTTAATTTTCAGTAAATTGTTTTTAACTAAGCAGCTTGATTTTCAATTACACAATGAAAAGCATGAATTAATTATTTGAAAACTTAATTTTTGATGTATGAAACATCAATAGTTTAGGTTTTTCAGCAAATAATATAATTACTATTCAATTGGTAGCACAGTAAAAAAAATTTCACCCCCGGCTCAATTTTGGCGCGATTTTGATGCGGTTTTTTGCATTCAATAATGTAAGCTATAGGCTATATATTGGCTCAGCTAACTCACATACCCCCAAAAACCGATCTTGTCGGGAGGCGCAATTTACCACTTTTCATCTTGTCGGATGGCGCAATTTACCTCTTTTCATCTTGTCGGATGGCGCAATTTACCACTTTTCATCTTGTCGGAAGGCGCAGTATCACAGACGAATGGCTCTGTACTAGGAATCCAAAATAATTTCATATGGCCATACGCATAACAGCAATTAAGAATATATTATGAATGGAAATTGAGGTTTCAATTGAAAAAAAGGCTAAAACGACGGGCCATGCTCTATCTTTATCTCACAAGCCACTATGTTTTTGTACTTCCTCCAACAGGAATTGTTAGTATCTCCGCGTTCGTTAAAATGAATATAATGTCAGCGTATTTGTTATTTTTAGTGTGTATGAAACTGTATACGATTTTTAATTAATTCTTTGCATTCTAACATGGCATACGGGACCTGCGTATGTGAGCGGCGTGGAAAATAAAACGCTAGTGCCTGGAAGTAAAGTCAATTCGTCATCATATGTACGCAGATGTTTATGCATAGTGCATTAACAAAAGAACCAAGATATAAAACATGCATATGCATATACTTTTCTGTATTCATGTTATTGTTAGAGCTGGAAATTACCAGTGAATAGGATAATCTTTGCTTATTAATTTGCTTATTAAAATTAAAAAACTAAAAATAAAAACAGATTATTCTTGGTACTACGCAATTTCTAGCTATAGACTGTTCCTAATATTTTCTTTAGCTAAATTATGTGTCGATGGATCACAACTCAGCAAAATAACCAAGTATCAAAATGAATTATAATATATAACCAAATATTAAACCCACATAAGTGCACAAAACAATACAGTCCGCTTTTATATTTCCGAATGACGAAAAGGCACCATTTGACTATAGGCACGTATACTTCGCAACTAATACCTTCAGCATTGCAGCACGGTAGATCAGCATCAACTATATACCTTTCTAGCATTACGAACGACTACTTTAAGCGGATGCATATAATTTTCATTTTGTAATACATTTTCGGTTCACTTACGAGCTCTTCCAAATCTACCATTTTTTAAACAAAACAAAAAGTAGACCGTTTTTCAATGAAAATTGTATTCGCAAGGAATTTAAGCCATTTAAAAATTTAAATACGCTCCCAGTGCGTACTTCATCTACAAGCAAGCTTTCTCCAATTTACTGTATCTATTAGGATGTTATTGTTTTAGCTGAGAGTGTAACCTAAATTTTCATTTAACAATACAACGCCTCTACTCTCGGCTCTCGACTTCTCTGTCTAGTACAACCATACTAGAGAAGAGTTCTAGGGAATATTATTACAGATATACATGTACATAGGAAGTTTATGAAACCACTGAATGAACCACTTTATGAATGGGGGAAATATAAAGTTAAAAGGTGGAAAGGTGAAAATTATGACATCTAATTTTATTAGCATGGATAGGTACAGAAACGGCTCATTTAGTAAATGCTAACATGCAGCTCGGCTACAGTTTAGATTAAATGCATAAGTTTGCTAGTCAGATCTAGCAAAGATTCAATATTAAGTGAAGTGTGAAAATGATGTGACAATCAATAGCACACGTTTGTTTGGCAATAATTTTCTTGACGTAATATCTTGGCGTAAGATTTTGCCTAAAAACAACCCATAGGCTTATAATAAACATGTGTAACTAATGTAATGGAAGTGGCAATGTAAGTGGTCTATTGCAGTATTCGCTCTCAAGCATCATTTACCCTTAAGAAAAATATAGTGCCTAATATATCAGGATTATGCAAATAGTCCATTCTTATAAAATAATGTATTCATTACAATGTAATGTATTGTAATACTGAATTGTGCATAACAAACCAATGGGACTACAGGGACAGGAGGAGAGAGCAAACTGACAAAAAGAGAAGGATGTCGAAATTTCGGTAGCTATTTCACGTAAAGCATCCGCGAAACTCTCACGAGTGTAATACAGCCAGGTGTTGCTTTACTGGTCCTATTCACTTTCTCTTATTCTGCACTACTTTATATGCTGTCAGCCTATCAGCAAGTGCGTAGAAAAATATACGATAATGCATAATGTATTAATACTGCATACCAAAGCATCAAATTGCCAACAATAGCAAAAGCTTGAAATCAGCTTTTACCCTGTGCATACAGATGCTACTGTTTCCAAAGAAATTGCGCAGCTGCACTAGTTGCGCATAGAATCGAGAAGAGACGACAGCAAAATGCTCTTGTGCTAATTGAGTTTTTATTTTTTTAAACTGAGAAATGACATGAAATTTCCGTTTTAGTCAGTAGGTTTTAAAAAAAATTATAATTTCATTTACGACCGCTACTTATTTGTATTAAATCACTAATTGCAAACGGACAAGTATACAATTTCGTCTCTGGGGTTTATTTTATACCTCATTTACGGCATTCTGGTGTTAATTCAACGATACACTTATTTAAATGTTTATGCACCGGAAAAATAATTGCATTTAGATTTTGGCTTTGCACCTTTATTTCAATATTTGTCGCTGTTGGTCATCGACAGTAGCCCAATTTATATGCTGTAAACAATAGCAATGGTAGGCCAGTAAAGTGAACTTATAGTCAATCCTCCTTTTTAGAAGTTCTGAATATTTGAATATATAACAGAAAATGTGCCTATACTCGTTCCCTTTTGAATTCATACAAGGTAAATAATACACCGGCAGCCCATTTTGGAGCACTGTTAAGGACCAATATAGCATCTAACTGACATGCTTGCTCACGAAAATTTACATTTTCCTTACTACAAATGCAAAATGTTGCTTACGAAAATTCGTGAACTTTTTGCATTTTGCATAACTAGAATTGGAAAACTTTACATATAATATAAACTACATAGAATATTACTAGATTTTTACAATTGTTTAGGTGAAATTTTATAAATTTTCTACAAAAATGTTGCAAAAAGCCTTACAAATACGTAGGGACCTATGCACGTAAGTATGAAAAAATCGGGTACCCTTACTTAGCAAAAGCTTTAGTTTTCCAACCTAGTTCCTACATCCCCGCACTTCCCCTATTTCCCTCTAGGTAGTGAAGGAAAGAAACACTCGCTCAGACGAAGTACAATATTGCTTGCCTTCGTCACTCTTAACGAAACAACGCTGAGCAACGAACTTTAACCAAAAAACAAACTATGGAGGAGTGGGACTACACCATAAATGACTAATGGATCACTATCACTTTCACTGATTATGCTTTTTAGGACGCTCCAGCTTCTAAAAAGTAGAGTTGCTGCACAGGCCGGAGTCGCTCGCCCATTTTGGTTTTGATTTTTGTTGATGTCACGATTGCATCGATGCTGGAACAACCCTCGAACGGTGGTGGCCGTTTGAGGTGTGTTCCAGCATGTTCCAGCCAACTCTGTGTTCTAAGGAACACAGTTGCGAAGTTCCTCCCTATGCTTGGTTGTGTTGTGTAACCGTGTGAGGAGCACCTGTTCTCGCAATCTTCACAGATTCCGCCTCGCACAGAATTACCCCCAGTTGCTTCGGCCTCAGGCTACGGGCCCCAATAACCCTCTTAAGAATCCCCTTGTGCAACCCAATTATCCGATTCCACCAACCACTCCACCATGTTGCTGACGGAATCACAAACTTACGCTCAATTCTTTTGACTGAACACGGATATTGGACTTCAGCTCACTCAATTTGTTTTGGAACACACTTGCCGCCCCCACGAAGTCTCCCAACAGAAGTCTCGCCAACAACTCGGCGATGTCTTTACTCAATTATTTCTTTTCTTCATATTTTTGAATTCTTTTCCCCTATGTAGATTTAGCTTCATACATGGGAGCATTATAGTTCTTTCGAGTTTGAAAGTTCGAAATCAAATTAGTCCGCAGTCGCCTAACCGTCATGGCTTGATTATTGGGTAGATGGGATGCTCTTCCAAGCAGGGAGATTGGACAGTGGAACGGCCTTACTGTTCCTGCTTAGAGTTTTCAGGAAGTGTTCAGTTGCCTTCTCGATGTCCAGCCTGAATTTCGTACCCGCCTCGTCTCTGATACCAATTGTTTCGAGCTGCCAAAGTTCAATCAGCTTTTAAGATCCTTTTGATGATGATCAGCACTCACCCCAACTTTGTCTGCTGTGCTTTTCTTTGACCAACCTTCCCCTTCGTGAAGGAGCTCAAAGGACCCCCAACACTCCTCTTCAATCCGGACACGTAAAAACTATAGAGATGGCCCGAGCCGTCTGTCCGTCTGTCCGTCTGATCGTTTGTCCGTTTTTCCGTTTGTCCGTATGTGCGTCTGTTCGTTTGTCCGTCTGTCCGTCTTTACTTTTCAAATACTATACAATTGCAAAACACTTTGCGGCCGGTCTCAGCCGTCGGTTTACACGAATTGTTAATAACTCGAAAGCGAAACATGTACAAAAAGAGTGTTAATAAATACTTTTGTCAAAATCGTTTGACAAATTTGCTTAAGAAATTTGGTTTAAAGTGGCAAATGAAGTGATAATGATGATGCAATAATGATGATTTGCTTCTAGTCTGGTAACTAGTGTTTGTAAAAACTACTATAAAAAGCGCCAGCTTTGCTTGAATTTCAAGTAAATTAACATCTTAAACTGGTTGCGGACCGAGCCTAAACAATAACCTATTTGAGTCACATTACTGGAGATGAATATTAGTGTATTGATACTGCACTATCCGTCTATGTAAAAGCTTTCAAGAACACTATGCTAACAAATTTGCATATACCTGTAAAGAGGTTTCCCCGCTGATTCCCGGAACCAAAGGACCATGTATACAGAATCATCACGTCGCTTGGGAATTATGTCACATGGCATTTCCACTCTCTGGCCAAGAACACTTTCCACATGGACGATTGGCACTACAATAATTGTTAAAATAGCAGTTATAATGATGTAGCTCGTCCTATCTCCGGATGCGGTAAGATATCGTCTTTGTTTGAAATCAATGCTATTTAAGTGGGTTCATAAATTTACTTTATCCCCCAGAAAATTAAAAAAATTCATTTAGATATATGCTAAGTATATAACTTGCATTTGTTACACATGGGATTCATAGTACACCCATCTTGAATATAATTCATTGGATGAAACCAGGATAAAACATTATATCCACCAAGTTTTGGAGTGGATGAAATGGTATAGTAGATAAATTAGACGTTTTTATAAATTAAACGTTCTAGAGTGCAAAAAATTTAAACTATTTTAATAGAAAACCTTTTAACACGTCATTTGCGTCATTTTTGCATCATTTGTTGGATCAGATCACTTGGACAAAACTTAAATTTAGACCATACTGTGGCTAAAACTAGGAGAGTGAAGACGCCAACCACTTTTCCGGTTTGCATAGCTCCCATGTCTCTCCAGTTTAAACGATAATTTAGGGAAATTGTATAATTTATTCAGCGTCTTCCTTTGTTATTCAAATTCATGAACAATTGAAAGTCCAAAGGTCGACTATGCAAAACTTGTACAATTTCCCTAAATTATCTCTTAAGCTGGAGAGACATGGGAGCTATGCAAACCGGAATAGTGGTTGGGGTTTTCACTCTCCTAGTTTCAGCCATAGTATGATGGATGCTTACAAATGGCTTACGACGGTGGAGATTCTGAATTTGAATTTCACGGAGTAGCGGCACGTGATACCTTCCATTATGTCTTTTTTACCCTTTCCACATTAGGCGTACTATGGTGGTTTTGTGTTTGTAGGAAAAATGTCACCAAGATATTCCTGTTTTGCTTTGTACCCACATATATGGACACTCTTATCTCAACAAGTTTGCATAAAACGCCTACTGAAAATAAGGCACTGCTTTAAACTTCTCACAAACCTGACAACCTAACATATTATACTGTGGCTAAAGTAAGGACAGCGAAGACGCCAGCCACTTTCCGGGTTTGCATAGCTCCCATGTTACTCCAGCTTAAGCTGACTAAAGCAAATTGTATAATTTATTTACCGTCTCCCTTTGTTTTTCAAATTCATGAACAAACGAATTAATGAAGCGTGACTATGCAAAATTTGTACAATTTTCCTAAATTATCGCGCAAGCTAGAGAGACATGGGAGCTACGCATCCCGGAAATGTTGTTAGCGTCATCACTCTCCTTGTTTAAGCCAGAGTACAACCTGATCCCCAACTCAAAGCTAAGCCAGTATCGGCAGTAGAACGGTTTGACTTTGTCTGAGTGGAAAACACATTTGCCATTTACCGTAATCAATCAATCATAATCATTAAAAATTTTACCTTTCGACAAATGCAACTTGTGCGTTACACTAACGCTTAAACACTTAGCATTAGTACTAACAACTTATTTGCTAAAGACAAGGAATAAGACAAAGACAAAGGCCCAAGCTTTTGATTCAATATATTACTAAGTATCCGTTTTCTTAATTTCACTAGTATAATAGTCCCTATTGTTTTCTTACGTCAGGTAATTAGTCGTAACAATTAATTAATGTATTATATCTTTGTATATCTAATATTACTTTTTATTACTCTCATTGAAACAAAATCACAGCTAAGTTACGGTACACCTAAGTTTCTGCATTAGGCCTGTACAAATAGTTGCTTGCGTATTTCCTACAGGCGTCTGAAAGTTTAGGCAGATTCAGCATTATTTTTATGGAACTCGACGGATTGTTTTTATCCATCTCAACATTTAAATAATATGTTAGAAAGCAAGTCAATTATTCAAAAACACAAAATAAAGTAATTGTGTGTACCAAACAAACATTATAGGAAATAAATTTTTGTACCTTTCTTTGATTCGTTTTCAATGTGAACTTTTTTTAATCCATCCACTCCTGCTATTGCGAGGATGACGAGGATCTTTATAAAGCAAATTAGCTTGTAGTGCCTCATGAAACCAAAAACATTCCGATTGGAGGAACCCATGACGAAAATAAAAAGTGTCATTTGCACGGCTAACTTTCTCTGTTCGGGTAAAGAAGTTATCGTTGTTTCATTTCCAATGTCAAACGTTTCGATACTTCATCCATTGAAAGTACCAAATATTAGGGATGGGGCATTGTGAGTCTTTCATTTTTGATGCTGGTCTTATGTGCTTGATAAATTTT
>JAHZND010003854.1:0-27731 GCA_027744115.1 Acrocyrtus sp. NNG-2020 | reverse complement strand
GGAAGAAGAGATGACTCGAAATGGGATAAGCACACGCAGAACATTCTTGACTTCTGTAACGATAACACTAATATAATCAGTTTTGCATTTTTTTAAACGGAGACAAAGAATTTCAGTGAGTGGAATGGTAAGTGGCAGTGCATCACTCCGTCTTTTAAAAAAGTGCTCATTGTGGCAACGATGTGATGTATGTATTTAGCATTAAGTATTCATATACTAATGATGAGCCATCACAATTCTACTAATCTCTTCTTCTAAAAGTGCATAGCTAAAAGTAAATGGATTAAAGCATAGACTTACTAAAATAGCAGCAGTCAAGGTAAAAAATCATTCATAGAAAATATTATGTAAAGTGAAAAGTAATAAGGAAATAACGAGCACACAAAAAGCAAAGTTCTAGTTCAAGGTTGCAATTGCGCCACTAGTAATTACGGGGTTATCTATAGCCAAGATTGTCTCGTATGTACAGCAAGTTGGTTGTAACACTGTTATCAGCATAGTGAAAGCGTAACTGTAGCGATTGTGAGTGGCGAGGTCGATGCAGGGGTGTAAAATCATAGCCCAAATAGTGATATATGATTCATCTTTTATTGCGTTTGAGTAATGATATATTTGTATCACTGTCATCATTACCATTGTCATTGTCAAATAATCTCCGTCTTATCGTCCCATTTCATCTCGTCGTGATCGCAATCATTATCATCAGCATCTCCCATCTCTCATTCTCACATGAATTGCAATTGTCCCTTTTGTGAAGAGACATCCTCTCCCGCTCACTGATCCGCAGCAGCAGAGAGTGGCATCATGAAAGCTATAAAAAAGTAAAGAAAAGCCCCAGAGTATTTTCCGTTCCATTCCAGTTTCTGTAGGAGTAGGCAAGAAGGAGCAACCAATTTATCAAGGGATTAGTTCTCTTTCCTCCTCAGAAAGAGGATTTTTATCTGACAAAAGCAATGTAAAATGACATAATGTGTCATATTACGGTTTATGACGACACAGCCGAGAATAACGAATTCGAGTCTGCTCAGCACTTTCTCGTATTCCACTGCACAAAATCTGAACCACACTTTCCTCCTCTCATATTATATGCCAATCACAATAAAAAAACATAATAATCTGCTGACAGCAGAGGAGCTACCAAGCTAGAAAACACTTTTTTTTGTCCTTTTCCTCTAAAATAATAAGTGGTTCCCATTACAAGTGTAAAATATTTCCCTGTCTGATACAGCAACACAATCGTTTCAGGAAATAGATACAAGAGAAAAGATTAACAATTAATTTTTAAGCACTACCCCCCTGAAAAATTTATTACAAAAACCACAAAATTTATGCAACGCTACGGAAACTATTTGTTTCCAACCTGTGCGAGAGAAACTCCTCACAAAAAATGTAAGTATAATGCTGGTAGGAAAAAGTTAAATCTGCACTCCCTTTATCTTCCTCTCTCTCTTTTCCTTTGTAGAAGATATTTTTTGTGTGCTTCTTCTTGTGCGCTGCCACTACATGAATATATGCATGGATGCATACATCCATGCTCAATGTTTGTTTCATGAAGCCAAAGCCAAAGAGAATAGAAATGGGGTAGGAAGAGAAAAGAGAATATAAATACATGAGAGAGCTTTTTCCCTTTGAAGTTTTTGTGTGGAAAACACAAAGTTTTTCTTTTTTGGGTCGTTCCGAATAATTAGTAACTTTGAGTTGGAAATAAACAGAGAAGGAGAATGGGTAGAGCTTTTGCTTCCACCACCATCTACTGCTCCTGGCTTTGGCCTGGCTTTCCCTCTATATGTAAAATGTACAATTTTTTCTACAAAAGATGGAAAAAGGCATTATACCTCCACGCTAATATGCCTGGCTAAAGGGAAACAAACAACATACCAATTTCTCGTGACAGAGGAGAGGAGAACACAAGAGACAAGGGAAAAAAAAGAGAAAGTAGGAAAAGACTGACTGGTTGATTGTGGGTGAATAGCTTTGTAAATTTCACTGCTATATATTTATGTGCTGATTGTGTGGCTCAGGCTCTCTCTCCATCCCCCGAAAGTACAAAAAAAAATCAGAGAAATAGACGTGAAACTTTAACTATTTTATTTTTATGGAGCTACTCCTGCTGAAAGATGAGAGTAAATGGGTACGTCTGTTTATAAATGTATGCACAGCGTTTTTTGTGTCTTTCTCTTTCCACGTTACTCTCACCCACTTTTTCCCTGTTTTGTCAAAATTTATTTTTAATACATGCAACAGAGAAAAAAAAGAGACCTTGCTGGAGATATTTGTTTCGTGTTGCGCGGAGCCTCGGCTATCTGGATGGGACGATGAAAAAAAAAGTAAAATGGAAGAAAAAGGAGTTGTTGAGGAAGAAAGCAGCGGATGATGACAAAATGAGGAAAATCTGTTTTCCCTCTTCCTTTTCAACTTGTTTATTCAATTTTTCAGGAGGACCAAAAATGTTCAAATATGTATTATGTCGTTGAGTAGTTGTGAAAGATGACAAAATATCATGCACAAAGGAGAAGGAAGAAAAAGGTTCAAAAAGTGGATGCATGGATGGGTACATGTCTTATTTACCGAGTGGAGAAGTTTTTCCCGTAACTTTTTTTTTGATCTGGTTCGTATTGTCGTATTTTGTTGAGAACTTAGGAAAGGGCCCTATTTTTTAAGTTGCGACTTTTCTAATTCTCTACGATAAACATTGGATGAGGATGGGAAATGGAAAATCCATTCCACCCACTTCCATCCTTTTTGGATTATGCATGTATATTTGATATTTGATGTACTTATTAAATAACGAGAGTATATGAGACGCTTCCTCTTCTGCTCCCAGTCTGTTTACTTAATTTATATTATTCCGTCCACTTCTGGGCGTAGCTGTGTATGACCATGACATGAATTTGCTTTATTTCCAAGTCAAAGAAAGGCGATTGCGTAAAAAGGATCTCAAGATGGACTCGACGATCAAAGATTAATATTGGTAAAAAAAATATATTTTTGTCACAGTTGGGCAATATCAGGTATCAAAGTGGGACAAGAGAGGCGGCTTTCCCTCTGGCAAAGTGTAAGAAGATAATTACAACTCACTCCTTAGCTTTTTCCACTCTTTGGAGCGGATGATACACTCGCAACAGGTCTTATTTTCCTTTTGTTTCCCCTATTCACGGTGTCATGCCCAGAGCGGATGAATCAGGAGAAGCTTTAATATGGATGTACATACGGTCTCGTTTCTGCAAAAGGAGAGGGGCGGAAAGGAAGGAGCATCTCGAGTCACAAAAAACCCCACTGCTACCACCACCACCACTCTCCACAAGCCCATGGTTTTGCTTTTCGCTGAACAATGCTTTAGAATTAATGGACAATAGAGCGTTGATTTTGTGCAAAGCTCATTACATCCCCTTTTGTTTCGATTTACGCCAGAGAGTTCGACCAGGGAGATAGGGAAAGGGAACAAATTTCCATTTTGTCGTAGATATACACGGCCCTCTCGTATTATTATTATATTTTTTGTCTCGATCTTCTTTCCTCCATCGCACAAACTTTTTGAAAAGAACAAGAAAGAGAGAGAAAGAATGGGACGTGTACAAAGCTATTAGTTCATTGTGTCAAAAAACTGAATGACGTCTGGCCTTTGTTCCATCATGTCCTCTGCCCCTCTTGTTCCTCATTTTTCCTCCCGTTGCTCCTTTTTCCACTCTCTCTTGTTTTCTTTTTTGCTTTCTTTTCTCCCGATCTCGTGGTAGCTGGGGAAATGAGCATTTACGAGCTGCTAAACAAAACAAGCTAATGCAGGCATGCTTCACTTATTACGCACGGCCTATTAGTAAATAGATTGGGTAGTTGATTTCCTGGGTAAAAGCTTCTTTTTTATGCTTTCTTCACATACAATTGAGAGTAAATGGAGTCAGGATGAGGGCGGAATGCTAGGTGATGAAAGGAGAAAAAAAATGTATTTTTGTCGTGAGACCTTGTAAGAAAAGAAAAAAACTCAGAATAGAAATTTGTGCCCGATCCGACGTTGATAAAACTCACTAAACTCTGAATAGGCATTTACTCCTATTTTGTAAATAACAGCAGTCAAGTTAACAAAAAGTCAGCGTGGGGTCTCTTCAATCAGAGAATTTTTTTATGCGCTCCCTATTTATTATTTTACATGTTCTCGGGCAGAAGTGGCTCTTAGTCTAGCCACCATCCTGAACGCAGCATTTCTTGGAGAAAATGGAAAATGTCGTTTTTCTTTCCAATTTGGCTTATTTGTCTTGGAGAAAATGACTTTTGACTGGGTGTGTGCAAAGTTTTCATTACTTTTTATTTTCCTTGTAAACTTTCCTCTTTTGTGTTTCAGCTCGAGTGTCCCGCTAAGCTGTCAGCTAAGGGAATGGTGCTAAATGGAAAACAAAATTTCTTGTCATTTTCATGCACACCGTCTTAGCCTTCCACTTAGGCACCCGCTTACTTCAGCTCCATAACTATATACTACTTAAGAAAAGAATTAAATGCTTTGTTTTTAATTTTGATGAAAAATATTTTATTTCTGCGTCATATATTTTTATGCTCAGAATTTAAAAAAATTGTAATTCTAGCTACGATTTTTCTACCTACATACCTGCAGCAAGTTATGTTGCTACCAATGTTACAAAAAATGATTATTTTCTTATCGTTTTTTTACGTAGACCGATGCATACAGTGAACTTACTTTGCGTTGGGGATTACGAAGAGAAAAGGGAATTTTGTAAAAGATTATTACTTCGGACCGAAAAATAGCCTCTCACCAGTCTTACCACAAAATGTTTGTGTTTTCGGGTCTCAATAACATTCTTGATCTGATCAGGAATGGTGTCGATGAGAACTGGAAAGGATAATAAAAAAAGGGTTGCCTTTTCACAAACAGTAGCAAAAACGCACAAAGAGCTCCGCCTGTTGTGTGCGCTAACCAGGGATTGAAAAGAAAAGCGGCGGTTCACGGTAGCGGAATGAAACAAGTAGCTCCACTTATGGATCCGTTTTCTCCTGCTTTTTAAGCCGATTCTCACAATCCTTTATTGTATGCCTAAGGATACACAATGGTGTTTGAAATTGTCGTTCTGTAACAATAATTCCAACGATGACAGAGATGACTACAAAAAAAAATCGAAGCTCTAGACTCAAAGTTGTAGTTGACAATGACAAGAGTGTCAATGAGAATCTTTAGTTCAGCCTGTTTTATTAAAAAGGCAGTATTGAGCTGTATAAGAGGCTCATCTTAAAGCTGTCGGTGGTGCGGTAAAGATGAAAATTACGTGACAAAAAAGCGCATTGCCTTTTTAATGAAACTTTTTTTCAGAGTGTTTACCTTAGTAAAAAAAAGCTCCATTTCGTGATAGTTGGAATGGCAGGATGGCGTAGTAGTAGAATCCACAATGCAAAAGTTTGCAGATAATGGAAGCGGTAGCGTCAACAATGCAAAAATAGAATTGAAATGAGAGGTTTGGAGTCAACTTTGAGGAAGGTGAGAAAAACATTGCATGTGATTATTAGTTGGCACAGGACGGCATATTTCTGGCGCTTTCCTCCACATAATATAATTGTTTTGACAAGAGGACCGTATACCTATATCAATGTAGTTGTGCATGTTTGGCGAGGAAAACTGCCGTTTGTGCATACGGCACAATATCATTATTTCTTCTTGTTATCACGAAAAAGCAACCTTGTAAAGATGATGGTGTATGATTTTGGTGACAAAAATTGCTGATACTTTGATACGGGTAAAATAAATGGGGAACGGGACGAGAGTGTGCAAGAAAACACTTTGAAAACTTTAAAAAGAGGTAAAAGGAATTGTGTGGGCGAAAATGGATTGAAAAGGAGGCAAAAAATGAGTCTTTTGCTGGTGTGTTTGTGTACGTGTGTGTATACGAGCTGCACCAGACCAGTAATTTTTTTTTGAAAATATGAAAATGTGTATTTTTTTCTGAAAAAAGCAGTCAAGCCACTCGTCATCTTTTTCTGTTTGTCATAATAATATTGCGTTGGTGAATGTTACTATCTCATTTTAGCCTTTTAGTTGTTTTATTTATGAAGAGGAGTTTGTCGTGTTTTGCATGCCATAAGGAATGCCACACACAAAACTAGCAAAAAGTTGTAGCAACAGTTAACTGCTCCTGCTATCTTCTCTAGATTTACACTCCGACTCTAACATGCACTTTTTTTTTCTTTCCCAGTTTTTTATCCCAAAGAGCTGCAACTTTAGTTTTCACACATGAGCTTGCTCATACTTCAAGACAAAAAACGGAGGAGCCGGGCGCAGGGCGTAAATAATTATCCGAGATTCCAACTTTTCATAATAAATGATTATATTTGTGTACCACCGTGATCGTCACTGTGGTATGTAAACCGTGCCACCAACTAATAAGGCTTACACAATCAGCATAAGATTATGATGGCTGATGGTGGTGGGTAAAGAAAGAAAGGAGTAAAGAAAGGAGTGAGCTGGGGGGAGAGACGAGCCGAGAGACTATTCTTAGCAATAATGTAATGTCAACAATATTACTTCCATCCGCATTCACTTAAATCTCACCCAAAAGTAACGAGCACACATGCAGCCAACCATCAATAGACATAAACACAATCTCTCACTCACCCAAAACCAAGTGCACAATATGGATAACATTTTTTGTGATTATGAAAAAGCATATTTCCCACTGAAATTCCGTCATATGCCGTACTTCTCATCTTTATGCTTTCACCTTTTTCAACGCAAATATGCAAACTTGTTTTCCTCTACACTTTTTATTTTAGTCGCTTTCTGAATACTCGCTGAATACAAAATTTTTTCTTTGCAGTTTAATAAAAAAACATATCTCAATAGAGCTGCTTTTTTCATTCTGTGTGTGTGGTTGCTCCTCTGCATAGTTCTCTTTTAGAGTACATGGCTCTCTCCTCTCTCTCTCTCACCGCTATCATCAAGTTCATTTATCCTGATCCAGTTAATAAGTAGTACAAAAATCGTATAATATGATTTAGTTATTTGTCTGAAAGTTGGCACACCGGCCTAAAACCTTTTTTCTCAGTTTTTTTTATACGGTTAATTCTTTCCCTCAAAAAATATCTTTCTTTCCTATCTTTTGTACTACTTTCAAAACTTTTTGGGCTGACATTCACGTCGCCAAAAAACAGAGTGTCGCTAATACACTATGCATTTATGCAAATTGGCCCACAATCCGCTATCCTTCAATGATCCAATGAATCTTCATCTTCAAAGCTTGAACCCAATTTTTCCCCTGTAATTTAGCTAATAAAATGTCAAAAAGTTGTGTAAAGAATCTCCGTATTTTTCCCGAATAAGAAAAACAGCAAAAAAAAACTCGACAAACCAGCAGCCCACAGTTTTTCAGAAAACACAGCAGAAATTGTCACATGAAAAATGCAAATTGTAATAACGATAATATAATATTTTTATGCCTGTTTTCCCCACAAATTCACTTTTCTTAGCGTAAATCCCGGCTAACTACCGCCATTTAGAAAGTCCACCCATATAGCTCCGTCCCAATAGTTTTAGATGGGGAGATGAAGAGAAAAGGCGAAAAAAAAAATTGGAAAATGATATGCTGACATTATTATTTCAGGGTGGGATGCAATTCTCATTTCTCTCTGGTTTCACAAGAATTCAGCCAACTTTAATGCGCATCATCAAGCCAGGGACACACAACGACTACACTTGTTTGGAACTAAATATTGCTAATACGCGCATAAATTACTTGCTTGTTTCATCCTCTACTTTTTCTTCCCTTTTCTCTCTCTCCTGTACCAGTGGGAAGAGTTCATAAATACTGTTGTGTTAATACGACATTCTTAAACCCACCTAAATAAACGTGGATCATTTGTCAAGGATGAAATCTGAAAACTCTAAACTAATATATAAATACACCGCCGAGCAGCACAGCTTTGGAAAAGTAGTCTACTCCGTAACAATGCTATTTATGAACGGAGCTTTGACAAATTTCTTACTACTATCAATTACTTTTATTTTTAGTGCTCTCGGGAAAAGCAGGAAGCTGGGATGGGATGGCAATTCACTCTCCAAAATAAACATCCCAGGAGGATTCCGCATGAATACAATTCATAATAATATGACACGATATTTGTATTGACAATGACAAGATGTGGAGGACTAGAAATTTTTTTTTTCGGCTGCGCTATCCCAGTCGTGTCCCACCTTTACGTCAACGTTTACATAATCATTTCCTGTTTCCATCTCATCTTCCCCGTCTCCTTTGAGGAGAGTAGTCCCCACGATCATTTTCTTATGATTACCACACCACATTAGTAATAATAGCATTCTTTTTAAAAAGTAGCGAAACAACATGTGTGCAAAGCTGTCCCAGAAGAATTGAGCAAAAAAACTGATTCAAAGTTTCTCTCTCTTACTCTTCACTACTCATCACTTTCACAGACTGGCGATGGTGATAAATTTAACACCAGAGGAGGACTTTTTTTTGGAGCGCACCAATTTTAATACTACTCGGAGCATTAAACTCCACACTAGATATTTACGGAGAGGGGAAACGGAAAATGAAAATATGAAGAATATTGACACTAGTGTGCCGTGTAAGAAAAGAAGATACCCTTCTTTCCAATTCTCTCTCTCTCTTTTTGGCTGAATGAATGTGCGAGAGATGAAATAGAAAAATTATTAGTAAATCGTGTCTCTCTTTTCTGTCTCGCTTTGCAGAAGTGAGAGTATCGCACACTCCGAAAAAAAAGTGGAGAATGGAATATTTATTGGGGGAAGGTGCCACCGAAACCTTTTTTTCAAATCATTATATCCTTCGTGGAGTTATTATGAGGGAGGCGTCGATCATCACCGCCAATAAACCCGTAAAAAAGTATAGCTGAAGGTACTGACAAGAGCCTATGAAAAGGCTAGGTAGGCATATGAATGAAGCTTTTTATTATTTTTAAAATATAAATTTCAAATAACTATAAAAAAAGTACAAGAAACTTTTTTTCCCTTCAGGGAATTTTTCCTGGTGACAGAAAGTGACAAGAAGAGGAAAATGGATTTTTTAAGTGTTAAAGCCAACTTAAAAAATTGCTTAAGAAATAAAATTCAATTTGGAAATCAGAAAGTTTGTAGGGTAAAACGATTGAGATTTTCTCAGATTCTGCTTTCATCATTGGCCGCTGTAACATTGTTTCTGAGAATCAGCAAGGCTACATTGTTAATTGTGTCGAGGTACGTGTGTGCAATTCTGTTTAGTGGTTTTTGTGTACTTTTGGAGTTGAGTGAGGAATGGAGTAGGATATCACAGCATACCGCTAGACACAAGTAAGATGAAAATTTGGTGGTGAAGGAGAGGAGGTAATTTTATTTGAGAGAGGGAATGAAAGAGCACAAGATGAGATGAAGACCTATTTCCTTATTTACGTCCTTCAAGGAGCAAGATGGAAAGTTGGAGGAGGATTAAGTGGGGAAAAGAGATGGAGTAGTAGTGTAAGTAGAATAAGTAGTTGACGCTTGTCTTGCTGCATAATATCAAGTAAATACCTCATTTTCTCTTCTCTCTCATTTTCATTATTCTGAGAGAAGACTTGAAAGCAAGAGATGAACCACGAAAACCGCATTTTGCCATTGCCACCGTCATATAAGAAGTTGGAGAGGTTTGTGCTGTCGCTGCCACCGTGCTAGCTCCCTTCGTCATTCCTGTAAACATTTTTTTAGGGTATTTCATCAAGGAGCCAAGAACTAAGAAAAAAAACTCTTTCACCAAGTAAATATACGTTCCAAGAGAGGAAAAGCTGCAGTAAGAAATGTGTCAACGACAAAAACAACAACGGATTAATGGGTGTATGAGGAAAACCGAAAACCGCAAATTTTCGAAGTGATTGCACTTTGCTGCTAGAGCAAAATTTATTGTCAGTATAAGTAATCACGAGGAAATTACATATAGCAAACTGGAGATTGAAGTGGGAAAGTCCTCTAAAAAATTATAATGTGCACTAAGTCCCCAAAAAATAATCATTTTTGACGGGTACATTCCACCAGAAAAAAGGATTAGGGATGGGGATTCCCTCCCTCTCCACTTTTATTTTAATCCCATCAAAACTATACTCTTGTTTGATTTCGTTCGCGAATGGAAATGAACAGAGATGAAGGGCGCAGCTCATTTGTTGCAAAAATGGCTTTTTCTTTCATCCCGTACATTTACCATCTAATGGAAGCTACGTCCTAATCCGTCCACTCAGATGGGATTACTAATGCTAGCGGTGACAACACTTTTTACATCACCACAAAACTTTCCCTACTCCTTGTTCTGCTTTTCTTGGAGAATTGGTCACATATAGCACTGTGACATGGTTATAGCTATGGCAAGGAAAGGTGGAATGAAAAAAAAGGAAAACAAATCCCTCGCCACTTTTTAAATTACCTGTAATATTTCTGGATTAGGTGAGTGCCAGGGAAATGGTTTTTTTCTGTAGTCAGCAGAAAGCAAGAGAAGAGGGGTGTAGTGGCAGACAGACACTACGGAAATGTACTTGAACTTTGTCACCCTTTTTTCAATTGTTGCAACCAATAATGAACATGATTAGTCGTGCTGATAGGATGGGAATCCATGCGATGTACTAAGGGCCCTAGACAAAAATCTGGCCGACGTTATTCCTGTCCTTGTCTCTTCCTGGGAACTCCTTCTCGAGTTGAAGACTTTCTGCAAATTGGCACACGTACGGGTGCATTCATGCATGCACGGAGACACAACCTCACCCTTTTGTACATACCCTTTAGGGAGTCAGTGAAGATTTGTAAGATAAAAGGGAGTGCATAATGACATTATTGCGATGGAAGGCCATTGCATCATCATAAAAGTTGAACTGAGAAATAGACAGAGACCAGCTTTGGGAAAATGGAAAGTGCTGACTATGCTTTCAGGAGACAAAACAAACTGTTTTCTCTTCCCTTTTCTTTCAAATGACATTGCTTTTAAGCGTGCATTCAATCCAATTCCTTTCTTCAAAGTAAATACATGCTCTACACCGAGGAGCACTCCTTTCGCTGTCCTTTTTCTTTCTTCTTTTCCTGATTAAAATTGGAATGAGAAAAGATTCTATCGCTACAGAAATACATAAAGCCGTATAAAAAGGAGCGGGCTGATAATACTTTTTTTTGGCTTTCGCATTTCAATAAAAACATGTTTTTTTACTCTTTATTCACGGAGAGAGCCGAGAATGAATGGGACAATAAATTAGAAAAAGTGGATTTTTAAGAACGGGGGAAAACGTAGTTTTTGTTCCAAAAACCTGTTTATTGTGAAAGTTTAATTTCACTTGCTCTTTGTTCTATAGGAAATGGACGTCTCTTACGTAGCTCCTTCTCAGTTCCTTTGACACTTTTGGCAAACTTGCGAATAATTTCAGCTCCGGGGATTAAAGTAGTGTGTGTACAAGCGGAGCTCTTTGAAAGAGAACAATTTTTTAGAGCTTCCTTCCACTTCCACTTCCATCCACTTTAGTTCTACTGAGGAGGGGTGAGGATGGGGGTAGGTACAAAGTAGCTTTACTCATTTTTTACCCCAAACTACACAAAAACGTGGACAAGTAGAGAAGGGGTTGTTGTTGTTGTTATTGTTGTGCACTCTCAAAAAGGGGGATCGACGGGCCAAATGAATGGTAAAGGAATCGGAAAGACAAGCAGCCAATCTAATAATAATGATGACGGCAATAATGAAACCATTTTACGGGAATAATGGGACACACTGGACTTTGAGTGGTCACATGGGGCAGTAGCGTAGCGCAGAAGGGGAAAAAATTGGGGAGAAACAAGCCTTTTCCTTTTTTTCCTCATTCTTTCTGTACACAATAAAATTGTCAATTTACATTTGAAAGTAACTCCTCTACAGATTGTGGTAGTATGGTAGCCAGCAAAAAAAAAGAAATAAATAAATAAGCCATATTCTCTTCTCTCTTCTCAATATTTTCTTTCACAGAAATTCCAACAGTTTGCGTGGTTCCAACAGTCCTGCCTATTTTTTTTATATTCTTTCTCTCAGAAATGGGAAAATGTGTGCTGCCTCCCAGGCAAGGACAATTCTTTGATAACCACAACGCAGAAAAATGTAAGGAGAGTTTGGCCAACAAGAGCATATTTTTTCCGCTTCCTAGTCAATAGAGTCATGTTTAATGCAAGAGATTACCCTTTGGTTCCAATCTGAGAGTGTTTGTCGAGAAAAGAAAAAAAAATGTACCTTTTCATGCTTTCTTTTCTTCCCTCCTTTTCTTACTCCACTGAGCAGCAACACTTGGTTCAGCACAATGTAAATACAGAAAAATAGAAGGAGGCTATTTTTTACAAGAGCAGAAAAAAAGTACTATAAAGAGAGAAATGAAGAAAACTCGGGATATACATATTAATTTTTTTATCCAGTAGTGGCCAATCGCCAAGTCAAGTCAAGTCCTTTTCTCTCCATCTCATCCCTTCTATCAAAACTTTTTGCCCTTTTTCTCTTTTCTCAGGAAAATAAAAAGCGGAAAGTGTACGGGAGAGAGGAGCAGTTCCCAAAAAAAAACTTTTTAAGGAGAATTTTGTTTTGTGAAGATGTACATCCTTGTCACACGCGACAATAAAAAAGGCAACTTTTTTCTCGCTTGATTCTTCTTCTCATACTCGTCCTGCTTTTTTTTATTATTTTATTTTTCTTACACTATATCTCAATCCAATATATGGAATGTGGGGGAACGACCTCCGGATTGTACATGGTTATCCCTTTCATTTCGCAAAAAAAAAGTTTATATCATTAGCCCATCAAAACACTACAAATAAATGTGATGAGCTAGTGTGTGTGTGTGTTGTGTGCCCATCCATTCCATTTACAAAACTAGAAAACACATCTTGTGTCTTTTTATAACCGAAAAGAACCGCGAGTCCATACTTTTTGGAGAGAAGAGAGAGGATAAAAAAAGTCATTTATTCGTTTTCTATGTCTGTATACAATACACTTACCGAACAAGATAAATACATGCATACTTCCTAACTGTATAAAATATGTAGCTTTATCCATTTTGTCAGAACTGATGCACATGTCCATATATTATGTTATTTATATTTTACACGAGCATTATCCAAAAAATAGAGTATAAGGAAGGTGATGCTTTTTTTCTCTCTCTCTCTTCTTATTCCTTTGATATCCTTCTCGTCGTCATATTATTCCATAGCGCACTGCTGTACACACACATTTATACTTTTTTTTCTTTACATTTTGCTCCGTTTCCTACACACACAAGTAGGTATTTATTTACATGAGAAGAAAAGGAGAAAAAAAAGAGTGTACAACGGCATTTTCTTCTTCTTCCATTTTCCTACTTGTACTCCTTTACCGGAGACGGGAGATGTAATAGATAGAGTGAAGAGAATGGATGCAGAGAAAGTAAAGCATTTTCTATCCGACTGAGTGGTTTCCAGTTGTCATACTTATGTATCGTCATAAATCGTCCACGTAGTACACTTGAGACATGGTTCGTCGGTTTGGTTCTCACAGCAGTTTTTTTTTGGAACAAGTTGTGTTGTGTTGGGCTTGGTATTGCACAGGAAAGAGAGAGATGAGCTGGGCGAGATGATGATCATGATGATACATTTTCACATTTTCTTCTCTTTTTTCTCCGTTTTGCTCAATTCTTCTTTTGGCACAAGACATGAAAAAATATATACCTATATATATATATATCGGGGAAGGTAGTACAGGCCACCGGCAGAAAACATCTCAATTCAGTATACATTATCGATAGGAGTAATATGAGTCAGTGAATGAATATAAGTGCTGGTCGCGAGAGTCAGCCGGTGGTTCTGCTCACTTATTTTTCGGTGGGAAAGATGGGCCCCGGTACAGTAATTTGGAAAAAATGTTCGACAATATCTCAATAAGTCAAAAAAAAGATAAAGAGTGAGGAGGAACCCTTTTGATGATGAAACTGTTCAGAAATATATAGATTTTTTTTTTCTCTTTTCATTCTCCACCACCACCACCACCACTACCACTATTTCCAACCTCTCATTACAAAATGGATGGCAATTTTCAAGTCAAACAGATACAACCCCCTTTACTTTTTTTTTATTCTCTTCCTCTGTCTTTTTCTTTTCAGTTTTCTTTTCCCCGCAGCTCGCAATACTTGCGGTCTAGCTGAGAGCTTATTGTCGCACAAAAGTTCAAATGAATGGAACTGACCGCTTTTTTCTCCATCTTTTGCCGTTTTCTATAGTACATTATGTAGCAATGTCCGTGGACATGATAATGTAATAATTTTTCTTTTTAAAAAATTGTTTTAAAATGTCTTTCTCGACCTCTCATATCTTCTGCTACGAGGAAATAAAAATTTTTCTTAAAAAAGGAAGAAAACCGTTTCACGTGTCATGGAGAATGGGATTATTATTCTGTGGTTGACCTACCTATAAATTGCTCCTCTTTCTTTTTCTCACAAAGAAACACATTTCTTGCGTGCCGGCAGTCTATTCACTTTTCCCCGTGTAGCTAAGTTGCGGCTGGTGGAAAAAAGTTGAGTCATTCAACTTAAGTAATTGAAATGAGCACGGTGCGAATATAGCATAGACGTTGGCTTCACTATTTTTTTGTATGTACACAACACTCCAAATGCTCTATTATTTAGTAGATCAGCCACGATTTGGATAAAAAGAGAATACAATTTTTCCTTGCATAAAAATATACGAGAATGAATCACACTTGCTTCACCTCATTCTCACATTTTTTCCAACTCGTTTGACGTCAAACGAATTTCTCTCTTTTACCAGGGCAACATATCACGATTCCTTCACCTCTTGTAAAAATATCTCTGCAATAGAAGATATCTCTGTAAATTTTTCTACTTGAGCAAATTCAACTAGTAGAAAATAGAGTAAGAATGGGACGCGGAAAATTCGTCAAAAGGTAGTTTTTTCCTCCAAGTGACAAAAATATATATTAAAGAGTTCATGAGTACTTAACAAAAAAAATTGCCAATCACGGCTCATATGTTTACGGACAATTATGCTTAATTTCAAGAGGAAATAAGTATTTATTAGTTTTTAGCGAATGCAAGAGTTTTGAGCGTACGCCGTGAAATTTCCGAAAATGTAACAGTGTTACAACAGCAAAGTGATGTTGATTCGGGGAAGAGGACAGATGCTCATATTATTCGTGAAAAGTCACTGTCAATACACATCTCCTGATATCAGCACTGCTCACAAGAGCCAGCCGTAGTAATAAGCGGAAGCATAATATAGTGGAGTAGAGGTTTTTGAATGGGGCATAATCTTATAAGCATAATATGAGATGTGCTCCGCTACGAGTATAATTTGGGATTGACTTTGCGAGTAATGACATAATAAGGATAAAGGACACCAATTAATATCACGGAGTGAGGATTCTCCCGAATAAATCATCTTGTCTTTGTTAATCGTGAAAAAGTAGTACTTGTTCGCGGCATTTTTCATGGTGATATAGGAAAGATAACTAATGCCGAATCGGAACTGCTACAATTGTCACATTAGTTTAGTGCACGACAGATACACTCCCTCCTCTCCGATTTCCCTTGCAAAGACACCTTTCAAAAAATTACTTTTAAGATAAATATTTAAAAGTTTGTAAAAATGAGGAGTTTTAGCAGTTGTACAAGCTCTCTCTAGCATTTTGGAATATTTTCCTGATTTTGGTAACTAGAGAAAAGAGATTGTATGTTTCTTGACATGGGAACAGATGTGGCGAGAGGAAGGCTGGGAAAGGCACTCTGAGAAAGGAATAGTATTAGGAAATGGCAAAACTTTTTTAATGTAATTGCGTGCGTGATGATGCCATAATATCCCTTGCTCGATGATGATTCCTTTTCTCAAAAAATACTGTTCCTTGTACATGCAGAGGACACCTTAATTTGTTGATGTCACCAAATCCTGTTATGACTAGTGAAGTAACTAGTACGTCTACAGCTGAAATATCAACACGGCATGGGCAGCACTTGCAAACTGCACAAAAAAATGAGAGGATGGAGAATGGGGGATTCTGCAATAAACTCTTCTCGCTGCACACGAGATAAATGAGCAATTTCGAGTACTACTCGGATAATAAATATGCATCACATTCCGGATGGATCTGAATATCACAGCAGAGCATCAATTTCCTTAATCAGCCTAGTCATCATTATGACAAAAAAAATATTTTTTTTCGAAACTTCCAACTAATGAGGGATTGCTCAGGAGAAGAAGGACTATATAAAAATACTTTGGCAGTTTTCTGCCTTCCCCATAAAAAAATCTTCTAAAAGAAGATACAAAGCCCCTTTTTATTTATAAATAATATACCTAAATATCGTACAATTGATGGTTGGCTGAGTAATATTTTTTTGGCTCGTGGCCGTGATTTAAATGTCACCACTTACGCACATACATACCTAACAGGAAGGAGAAATGTGTAGAGGGAACCTTGTTACTCACTCGTTTCGCTGAAGATATCAACGTCCTTGTAAATAATGCTTTTTTTAAAAACCTCCTGCAATTTGGCCCTACAATGATGGCAAATTTTTTTAGTAGCCCACACAAACAGGATATCAAGTTTTGTACAGTGGATACACTCATTTCAAGGAAATTGCAGTTTTTTCTTCGGCATCTTTATTCTACAGTAGGTAGGGGTCAGCGAAATGAGCTGGTGCAAGGAGAGTACACATTTTGCTCTAGGAGTAAAAAAATAACTTTAATGGTGCATTGTATATGCACTCATATTAAATCTCCGTTCCTACGCAATTGGTGATTGTAGGCTCTGTGTATAGCACAGAAGCAGTCATTGCCACTGATGTCGTCATATTCATTTAGCGGAAGCATTTCTTTGATTCTTTCCATTCACCTTGCTGCATTTTTCCTCACGGACCTAAAAAAAATAGTTTTTTTTCTGCAGCCGGCACCGCCAAAACGAAAGTATCATGTAATTGTGGAACAAAGGGGAAGTGGAAAGTACTTAAAGACGACAAATTTCTGAAAGACGTCATCAACACCACCACCGCCACCTCATTACTTTAACTTCAATTGCAGTGTAAAAAAACCGGTGCAGTGGCGATAAAAATGTACCTCACTCCATTTAGAATCACTGTTTTCAGCTGATTTTATTTGTTCCATGCAGTGACAACGGTGGAAATTGTGCAGTTGTGCATGGGTTACAGCAAGGTACAGCTCTTCCGTTTCCGCTGGCGACTCAAAGCACATTTTACGGAGTATGCAAAATTGTATTTTTATTTTTCTCACGTGCTTCTTTTCAGATAGTGCTCGTGTCGTTGTCATACCGCATTAGCAGAGAAATTGAGGACTTTTTGACAGATCTGCTTGTCAACAATAGGTAAGCTTAAAAACATTCATTTCTATTTTTTAAAAATATTACCTATTTCATATCCATTATGTACCCTCACATATGTGTCCAAAGCTTGAGGAAGGAACATAGCAAAAAACTTATTTTTTTTTGCTTTTACTTCATCTGTGGAGATTAAATACGGTAGGGAGAAAATAAGAACGACTGAACGACCTGATCCTCTCTGCCATTTTCATTATTGTGGTGTACAATTGTGTTGTCATTTGCACTTGTACAATACGAGAAATTTTGCTGGATGAAGACACTAGTAATAAAAGGAACTTTTAGGTTTACGTTTGTACTTGTTGGCTCTCTCGAGATCCTCAATATTTCCCATTATTTCTCCAACTTATAAGTGAAGAAGGCTTAACACCTTCCAACGATAATCCTCCTTTTACTGTGTGTGCCGGTGGCGACTGCCAATTCACATTATTTGGCTTTCTCTTTCTAATATTATCACCGGATTTAATCCCGCATTAGGGGAATCTCACACTCTTTCCTTTCACGGGCATAGATTTCTCCATGTGCTCCGTATCAATGCAAAGTATGAAGGGCAGACAACTTGAAATTGCCAACAAAAAGGGGATTTACTTTTTTTTACTATCTCATTTCATTTTGTCTTCTCAGCATGGTATTATGTAATAATGGTGCCGGCACTAATAAGCACCGCTTATTATGTGCTCACCACCAACACACTCATCCTTTTTAACGGGGCTCGTCAAACAAACTGCGACAAAGTGTTCATGCCACCACCATTCGCAACTTGCGCAGTTCTCCTTCCCCACCAAAAATATAACTTTTGTCGTTCCTTCTGGAAGAGTCTTATTGTAAGGGAAGCGCAAACAAAAAGCAAAAACAGGCAAAATTGCTGGATTCTTGGAAACCGACATGAGTAGGAATTTGGTATACAATTGCCACCTAAAATAATTAAAAAGGCTTAGCAAGGTCTCCATCCTACACATCGCGTGGAGAGCACTTGTACAGCCTCAAAATACCTTTTCATTACTGTGAAATAGCAAAATTCGTAGCACCGACATTTTCCCTTTTTTTACCTGATTACACGTTCCCTTACATACTATTATGCGGTGACACGAAAAAAGTTTCTTTTTTTGATAAGATATTTCCTTGTCAAAAGAGCATCTTTTTTTGTTTCCTATCTCGTCAGCAACATATGTGCTGCTCCTGGTAGTTTTTATGTGTGCCTTTTCCGTGACATAAAATTGTGATGAATAGGAACAGCACGTAATGTGACGGGTAATATTGTTCCGTCTTCCTGGTGACTGATTATGAGATAGTCGAAAGTAAGACGTGTGGATGCTAACGGTAACGACACACAGATATACAGAGACACACGCTTTTTGTCACCCAACCTTTCATTCTCCCATTCAGCGAGAAGATATGATTGGAAGGAGAAAAAAAAGATACGATCATACAATGTTGGAGTTTTGCTGCTCACTCATCCTTTTTTGCAACTGAATAGAAGCTGTGTGTTATGCAGTGTTGTACTTTTACTTGCGTCATTTCACGGATCCTTGTTTTTATGGACTTTTCTTTTTTTTCACTTGTGTCGTGTCTCTCCTCTTCTTCCATTTCGTAATTTTTGTCAAAAAAAAATTTTCATTCCGTGTGTGCCTGATTCATACACACACACTCGGCACACTATAATTGCACTCATCTTTCTTTACAAGGATGATGATGATGATGATGACTCTGAGGGCACCTCTTCTGCCAAGCCTCTTGGAGAGGTCCTTTGTGTACCCTTCTATGATTGTGCTTTTCAATGCACGCTCACAATCCACTCTCCTTTTTTCTTATTTATTTCTCCGTAGTAACTATTTTCTATTTACGGTGGGGAAATGAGAGAGTGTGCGAAGCTGATCCATCATTTTGGACAGCCGGAATATTGACAGTGGAAGTGGGGGCTGTTTTCTTTCTTTTTCATGCGCCAAGGAGAACTTCTTCAAAATAAAAATTGTTTTTGCCCTTTTAACACTTCCCACTTTACATCTCTCCTAAAGGTGTCTGAGAGAGACTTGAAAGTTCGTAATTTTCCATTAGCACAGAAAATGTTCATTCATGTGATCACACTCCGAGTCAGTTAGCAATTTATGCATTTTTTAAGAAACAACTCTCTTTCATAAATTTGTCATTGCATTTTTAAAGAAATGGGCCCAAAGTGCAAAAATGCAGTGGGAAAAGTTTTCAGCATGGAATGATCATTACTAAAAGGACATATCAACATATGAATGAGATGAATTCTATCTTCTGAGATTTCCGAGAATATTAAAAAAGCACTGCAAGTATTACTTCAAATCTAAGGAACTCTCCAGTCTTGCTACAACTCTCAAGTAAAATCGTATCCCACACGGGTAAAGGAATGCCACAGAGCCCAAAAATGTGGGGAACAATGAACTGGGAGTTTAACCACAATCAAATAAATATTTTTTTAATTCTGTTAATGAATGAATTAATAGAAGCCAAACAAAGAAGGAGAGAACAACTAGCATTGTTACCTATTTGTCTTGTCAGGCCGTGTCATATTCTTTTAATGCCAAGTAACAAAAAATATTCATAGCGTTTTTCTCTTAGCAATTGTAAAAGTGCATATCTCACTGTAATCTCATTGTGTTCTTCACTCATCTTCATCCCATACGGGGGAGCTAAAAGGAGGCGGAGAAGTAAAAAAGTTTCTTTTTTTACAAACAAACAATACAAGCAAACCGATGGTCAGGTTGCGCATTCACAGGTAGGTGTACTGCATTAAAGAGTGGAAGAGTAAAATGGAAAGGAGCAGAAAATCCTGAGACGCATTTTATTAACATTTCTTCAAATACTGTAATATTAATGATGATTGTCAAGCGGAACATAAAGGAGATTAACAAGATGAAAATATTCATTATGATAAAGGCACTGTCTTTTTTTTCTATCTCAATCTGATAGAAAAAAGGCAAACGAAAAAGGCAAATGAATAGAGACGAAGAAAGAAAAGGTTGGGAAAAATATGTCTTAACTAAGGCGTAGAGCTTCTAATCATACACAGCTTGTTTAAGAAAAATGGGCGGATCACAGTTCTTAAAGGAAAAAAAAGCTATTTAGCCGGCAGGTACAAAATGTACAACGTTTATTGTGTTCAGTGCTGCCGAAATACTCTTTTTCTATTGTTACCTAGTAAAAAAAATACTGGCTGGCACTGCTGTTGTGATTTCAAGAAGCTGCAGTTTGATTGTTTTATGTAACCATTGAATTTCAATCAGTGTGTGGAAGCTGAATGAAATAAAAAAAGTAGTAATTGTATTATTAAATCTATTATAGGATGAAAATAAAATTGTGGTATGAAGGAGGAACGCATGTTTGGAATTCCACTATGCATACCTTTTGCGGCGCTCAGTTGTTTTCTATTGGGATTTTTTCTTCTTTGCTTGGGTGACTCAATTGAATAGAAAAAAAATGAAAGGAGAGTATAATCCAAAAGAATGTATCGCTCATTTATGCATTATTCCGTGGAGGAAAAAAATACTCCAGGATTGAAAAGTAGAAAGTATGTGGTTACTTAAAGACACTATAGCATAGTCGTTAATTTCTGCGTAATTGTGAATTAAAGCTGTTTGAAAAAGTGGAGTTCATCGTATTGTCTGGAGGGAAGGTTTGGGAGAACAAGAGTTTTTGGGTCCTTTAACGAGCGAAGCTCTGTGCTGTGCTGGGATGATGAAGGGATCTGTATTTATTAAACTGTTTCGGTTTTCGGGATTTTCTTGCACTTTTGAAAAAGCGGGAGTTTGTTTCCTCCAGTACTTTTATTTTCTGGTGAGAAGATTAGGGAGAAAGGGAAGGGAAAAAGAGCGGAGGATACAAAAGGAGAGAGACAGGGAATAGGAAGCAGACATAAAGTGGAGTTGTCACTGGAACAAGAGGTGAATAGGAGCAGAATTTGATTGATTGGCCATGTGAACAAGCAATCCTCTTTGCATGACTGTCTGAACCGTGTAGCACTACTACTATTATTACGGGATTAGAGGGCGAGCACAAGTGAATGGGATGAATGAGTGATGCATGCGAGAGTTTTGTGAAGAAGGATTGTACTCTCTCTCCGGAAGATGATTTTCAGAGGTAGATTTAGATTTTCCCGTTTACCATTTACTCCGGGTGAGTTACACTCCCTGTTTCTATAATCATGTGGATCATCGTAGGCATTATGGGATATTTTGTGGCGGTGCTATTCCGTCACCTTCCTTGTCTCGATTTAGCAGAGTTTTGATGCTGCAGTTATCCTAGAAGTGAACAATTCTGGTAGCTTTGCAGTTGCTTCATTTAAAAAAATAAATAAATTGTATTACATTTTATTTGAATACATTATCGAAAAAAAGGAATGTACAGGTGGAATGAAATTGGAATTGGAGAGAGCTGTGCCAATCAGAGTCCATTTTGCATGAAATGAGATTTCAGATGCTTTGTGAATTGTGATGGGAGTTTGCCCTTTACCTTTCAATTGAGTTAGACATGTTTCGGGGGAAAATGGGAAAAGCACGGAAAATAGTATTAAGCCGGGATTCTCCTTCTTTTAGAGTAAATCATATCAGCGTCACCATCACCGCCATCACAGACTTTGACGGAAGAGGCACTTTTTCATATAATTTACTTTGTGAGGGTAATACAGCGTTTCTCTCGGCTCAACAATGGGCGGCGGAGTGAGCGAGGTGATATGCTCCTGCCGCTTCTCCTGATAATACAAAAGAATGGGAGAGTACACATTGCGGAGCACCGAGCAGCTGAGGGAGAAAGGAGACGATGTGATGTGGACGCAAAAACCAAGAGAGAATGATTAATGACTTGCGACATTACCAAATTCTATTGACAAACATTTTAGTTGGTTTCACCCATCATCCATGACGTTGTGTCGTTCACGTCGTGATTCACTTTACTCAGTTTGCTCAGATGTAACGCATCTCACTCGGGTTATGCATACTGCGCTCTCACCCAGTCAAACTTACTCTTTTTAAAAAGTTGGCTGCTATAACACTCTCCACAATAATGCAGCACTAACAATTGCTTCTTCACACCGTCATACAATTACTGGGGAAGGTTCAAGTAGAAAAAGCTGTGAATGTCGCCAAGAAAGGAAGACGAGATAAAAGAAAATTCTTTTTTTTTCTCATTTTCCCGAACCAAACGGGTATGAGAGGATGATACTACGGAGCGAAAAATTTTTTTTTCGGAATTAGTTTCTCTAGAATGAGCTTTGCGGTTAGCCTCTCATATATGTAATTTCACTTTTTGAAGTGGCAGTGGAGAGACAAAAAGTGAGATTATTACCTGTATACGTAGCGTGTGACCTCAGATCGGAGGAAATGTACGAGAAATGGTTTTTGGGGGTAAACCGCAAAACCGAAATGTGTATTTCTCTGAGCTACTTCTTCCATCATAAGCAGCCGAAGAGGAGAAAGAGAGGAGATTATTCTATAAAGAAAATTATCATTTTGGTTTAATGTTTCTCCATGAGTGAATGGAATGAGTGTGGGTACAACCCAGATAGAGTCTCTGCTCACCACTCCGATAACTCTTTTTTGGTGAAGACGGAAATGGCTCCTTTCCCTACGTATATATATATATGCACATTATGTATGGGGGCACACATGCATGCATAAAAATAAAGCTTATTTATTATTTTTGTATTCTTTATTATTATTTATAATAATTTTTTTGCAGTTATGAACGATTCTTGTTTCCTCAGACAATTTATGACGCTGGGTTTATTGGATTTTTACATGAAAGCCCACAAATTGCTCTTCACTGGGGGACTGTTGTTACGCATTTAGAAATAGAGCTGATCTTTGATTCAGGCGTAACTATCTCGTTCCTTATCCACAACAGGCGAAAATTCGAAACCAACAACGCAACAACACACACCGCTCGCACTCCACAAACAAACAAGTTACTTTCCGAAATAGTCTACTTTTTACACACTGCACGTCTTGTCTCTGTTTCACATTTATTTCCTGAATTATCATCGTTTTCATCAGCGTCCCAGAGAAAGAAGAAGAAGGAAGAAAAGAAGAGCATTATGAGCCAAATAAATAATTTCATGCATGATAATCTCTCTTTTCTCCCTCTCCCTCTCCTCTACACCCGCTTCGCAGAGGAGAGAGGATGGAGACGACGATTTGTTATTACTTTTGCAAAAGAAGAGATTTTTCACAGGACAGTTTTATGATTTTCCATGTGAAAATTTATACACTGCTCAGTCTCCTCAGACTTACCACCACGCCAGGAGTAAGGAGGAGTACTGAGCACACTCAAGTTTACAGTTTTTGCAGGGATGAGATATTGTATTTATTATTTAATGTCGTCCTCGTGTCCTCCTCAATATGATCACGTCGAGGAGCAAGAGAAGAATGAGCACTTGCACAAAATCCACTTGCTCACATCGACCATCTCATATATTTTCATGGGATTATTAAAAAAGTGAAAAAAATTTGAATTTTGTCACAAAAAATGTTTTTTTCTGCATTCAACTGTCTCCTCTCATACAGCCGTATGAGTGGTGGTGACGAGCTAAATAATTTTTTTTTTCGCAACTCATTCCAACATTTATATCAACACTGACAAAACACTGTCAAGCATGTCTTCTATTCAGGGTGCAGATGTGCAATTAATGGGCGATATCACCATAATTATGCATGTTTTGCTGGGGAGCTCAAGAAAACAAAAAAATAAATAAAAGTGCGCACTCCGTCCTCTCATAATGTTCTACCTCTCTCCGATTAAAAGCCCTTTAAAAATATGAAATTAAAAGTCTACCACGTCATTATAAAATGTCACAAAAGTGTTTAGCATATCACCCGAGCTCAAAAATATTAATGTCATACATGAGCTGCTCTAATGTTGTGTATGTGTGCTCATATAACTTTTATTTAAAAAGTGTGTTCTTTTTATTCACTCCTTCATAATAAAACGTGTGTGCCTCTGACAGCTTTATTTTAGCCTTGTTCAGTCGAAAACAGCACATACCATGTGGTGTCACCTACTCACATGCACGTACTTCAAAAAATATTTTTTTTAGAAAAATATATATCCCAAGTACCCATTCATCACTTCGTTGTGATGACGCTCATCCTTACGGTGAGAAGCAGAGAAATTTATCGCTTCGTTATTATCCTGAGTACCACATAAAAATTCCATTGTGCAGGGCCATGCAAGTGAAATTGAAACGGGAAAACACTTTTTAAAATACATACATACCTATTTGTGTATCCTGAAATTGCGAAAAAATGCTGTTTGCAAACTACTCATGAAATAATAGTAGCTCATGTCGTTTTTCCTTTTTTTTCTCAATTACGCATTACCTTCTCCCAATTAGTAACCTGAAAGATCACCATCTCTAACTTGCCTCTAGTTTCTCCTTAAAAACTTTTTATTTTCGGCTCCAATTATCACCGCCTTTCTCTTAATGAGAAAAAAAGTAAGTTGAAGAAAGGAGTTGACAAAAAACAACAGTTTCTCCATCCACAGTGATTTTGAACTGGAATGACAAAATTTTTCGTCGAGCTCTTCTCCTAATCACATTTTCAATGAAATGCTGAAAGAGAGAGAGAGAAAGAGGGAAGGGAGGGGAAGGAAAAAAGGAAAGGTATTAAAAATTTCCTATATATATCTATTAGTTTCCTGCTCCAATATTCCAGTTTTTAACTTTTTATTCATTTTCGTTTCTCTCAACGGCATGCTTACTAGTCGCCCAGTCTGCTTAGACTAATCTGGCGCGTTCTCTCCTTTAACTTCAATTTTTCTCTGCTTTTCTCCTCCGAAAAGTAGATTATAGTTGTTGATAAAGAGGAGCTCCGCAATACAGCGACTCCAGCCAAACTATACGCTGTATCACAATCAACAACAACTTGGTGAATGGTAAGTTGAGTGTTGAGTTGATTACAAGCTTTTGATCAGTCTTGCAGAAGACTCATGTGTGCACAATGAGCACTTGAATGAAATGAATGAATGATAAATAAATATATACGCGTATGCAAGAGAAGCAGACGTGTTCCATTAACAGTGGAATGGAAACCTTCTCTTTTCTGGGGCTGCTCCTCCACACAATCCTCCTGATGCTGCTTTTTCCTCCTCCTCACGATGCGATGATGAGCTCAAGTCCGTATAAAATTTTCACGACACAAAATGCAAAAAGCGTAACATCATATTATGATGACAAGGATGTTGCGACGGTAAGAAAAAGCAATACACATTTAGTATTATTAGTTGTATTATCACTACGTGCAGCTCACTACTATGGTACCTCCACCTCTTCCCTCCTCTATTAAAAAAATAACCAGAGTATTTCCACCTTGTAAAAATAGACAGGAAGAAATAAATATCCCATTAATGTCGTTCCGCCACCGCCCCTCTGCCTTCTTGACTTTTTATTCCTTGTTGTTACATGAGTGAGCGAATAACCAGCCACTCTCCTTGTACCGATACATTTCTCACATAATATTATTGCCTAATTGTCAAAGGGCTTAAATTAGTTCTAAGAATGGCAAAATTTTGTTATAAAACTTTATTAGACACTTATATCATTTGTACGCTCTGATTGCACAAAATCCCGGAAAAAGAATTCCAAAGTCAAAGTTAACCGGAAAAAGAGACTGATAAAAAAATATGAAGAGCGGGAGAGCGGAGGAGATTGACACGATTTTCTAGGAAAAAAAGAAGTTATGCAAAAAATGAGTATGCTCTACACACTCTTTAAGTAATACCTTATTACATGTGAAGATGATGACGGTGAGACTGGCTGCGGAGTAGAAATGAATAGATGGGAGGAGAGCGGTGAACACAATATTATTATTATGTGTGCTCTATTGTACCAACAGTAGCGCGTTTTTTCCCTTCCCCTTTAATGCCACTATTCATATTTCCGCACACATCCAGGCGGAGAGGGAGAAAACGACAAGTCAAGAGAGAGAGAGACTATTTAAGTAGTTGGCTATAGAATCGACATTTTCCACCGACAAAGACAAAAATCACAGCTCTCAATTTCCATCGTCATCATGATCATCATCATCGTCAGCATGAAGCATAAAAAGCAATGAAGAAATGAAGTTTTCCTTTTGATCTTTTTCTCCTATGATATTATGATTACTAAGAATAGGGATAAGTTGACTGTATAAAGATTTTCTGAATTATCCAATTCCTCTCGTTCCCTTTTTCTCCCTTGCATCTAGCTAGAAAAGGGAGATAAGTGGATGTAATCATATTGATGGGAAACGTACGCTTTTGGTGGATATACAGCTGTATAGAATTAGTTTGATAGTGCTATAAAAAATTTCACGTGAGCGTGAGCAAATCACCTTTAATTAGAAAAACAATCAAGTCAGAAGTTGCATAACGTGTTATGTAATAAAAGGAGCGTTACTGGGAGGAGGCTAAAAATGTTTTTTTTTCTTGGCAAGTCTTTGCGCTGACAGCAAGTCCCGATTTTTAGGTTGACAGCGATCCCATTCCGATAGGGAGAAGAGAGAAGAGCGGCGTGGAACAACGGAAATAATTTTCCGGAACTCATTATCCTGTCAAAACACTAGACAGTTTTAAATGCTGCAATACCTTCTATGTCAAAGTGACGATGACAACGTCTCTTGGCACCTCTCAAAGCTTGTCTATTGCCACTTACGGAGACTCAAAGCTCAGAGCTGTGTTTGTCCTGTAAGTGATGTAGACATTTACCATAAACAATTGGGCTAAACAGAATTCCACGGGGTGATATATACAATGAAAACTGCATGGTTTGTTCCAGGCTAGATTATTGCACTTTATTTTACTTGCAAATTATTTTAGAGGATATTACAAAATATTATAAATACCAAACTAAGGCGCAAGTTTTGCTTGGATTTTAGTTGGTAAACTTTATTTACACAGTTTTGTCAGCTACAAATTGCAACAAAATCATTCTCATCAATTAGCGAGAATACAAATGGGAGACGGTGACAATTGTGACAGAGAGACTGGAACTATACGTCATCCAGTTTTGTCGCATATCTCATTTGTTAGATTTTCGTGAAGGAAGTCATCACAGGCACATTCATCATACCCGTCTACAGATACAAGATAACTTTGACAATGATTTGTCGATTTGTAAATGTTACCGTCATCATCGGCACTAGAACATATGAAGATTCCCAAGTGCTAGCTGGATGCTATAAAGCATAATAATATTTTCCACTCGAAAATTACATGCATAAAACTCAAATTAAACTTAATCATTAGTACAAATGCGAAATTTAACATGAGCTTGTAATCTCTAAACGAATAAAAGAAAACAGTAACCTGCCAAAAAATATTTTATTCTGTGAAAATTCACTCTCACAGTGCAATGGTGAATAACTGGACGTAGCCATCTAAACTAGTAAAAAA
>JAHZND010003853.1:0-11137 GCA_027744115.1 Acrocyrtus sp. NNG-2020 | reverse complement strand
AAATGAAAGGGAAAGGAGGTGCCCATGGCTTGTATTAATTTGCTCCCAACGGAGTTATAGAGAGAGCATATATGAGAAAAAGTAAAATAATGGCTAGCACGATAGAGTTGGGGTGGGACTGGAACCAGAACTCGAATACTACAACCACCTGTCAATACGAATATTAACTTCTTATTTGTAAGACGGGACTGTATGCTTTATTACTACACGTCTTTTGTCAAAATCTTTTTCAGGGTAAATGAAAATTCACCTGATGGAATTAGCTACGTAATGAAATGTTTCTCTAGAATTCTTAATTAGCCTAGATTGTACCTACAAGCGCGGACCGATATATGAACTAATTGGTACCGTGCGTTAATTATTTATGATGTTACGCAATGCGTCAATTAAGGGAGATCCCAGTACCACTAATTTTATCCTAAATAACATTAAAAGCCATGCACTTCTTGGGAGAAATATTGGAAGATGGGGAGCCGCAGTTGCTAAAAATCCGAAATTAAAGGACACAGCTATAAAAATTTACAAGATCATCGCTCAAAAATAGGCATTTATTGTTAACGGTTAATAATAAAACCTCTTTCGAACATTTATAGATTTACATAATATTGATTTCCTGACAGTTTGCATATTTTTCTATAAAATCGTTCATAAGTTTCCTTATTCTAACAACGGTGCATTATTGCGGATCTCGTAATAACTAAGCAGAAAACATTAATATACTAAAACATGATCTGATGATAAAAATGATGACTACAAAACTAACAATAATTAGATATTTGTAATTTTGTATAGTTTATAATTCCTTTCAAATTCATATTCAACTACATTTCTCAGTATTTAGCAGCATAATATATTGCTATATCATCAATTACACAGGTAGTCCTATTTCGGCAACACATGTCGGTCGACTAACCCAAACCTTTTAAATTCTTTTACATCTCTCTTCTCCCATTTCCATTTTAGTGCAATCTCCTCTTATTCAAAAAATATTATTTATTGATTAGGGTTTCAAGGAGAAACAAATAGGTAAGCATAACACAGCAAGAAAACACAGACAACATTAGAATACAACTAACTTGGCAAAATTATCAGCTCTGGAATTAATTAAAGTGAGTTAACTCATTACTCTTTAGCAATATTCTGTATAATTAAGTAAAAAATTCAACATTTACATACAACACATGTTACAAGTACTGTATTTAAATTCAGTTAGTTTTCATGTCGGGAAATTAATAATTAATAAACCAGAGATAGTTTGATATCACTAAATTATCAAATTTCAATAAATGAGCTAAAGCACCGGCCACTCAGTATTCACTCAGTGTTACATGGCTTTGTTACGGACATTATTTGTAAGATTCCTGTCATTCCCGATATTCCAATCTATGGACCGTAACAATGAATGGCTTATTATTATACCGTTGAGTTATGTTATACTTAATTAATAGGAAAACAATTGTCAAAAAAACAAAAGTGAAAGCAAAGTTGGGCTAAGAAGTAGTATTAACACCTGTCTGAACTGTGCATTTGCAGAAAATACGGAAGTGAAGTATATATCTAAAGACAAAAGTATTGTTCGTAATCTGGATTTTTGATTAGTTGATTAATTATTTCATTACTTTCCTTCCTACGTAACGTACTTTTACGGTAGAGACTGTTAAATACTTGCTTCGACGTATTCTAATTAGTACTTTAGTACATTGATAAGTATAAGTTGGTCTTTTATAGTTGTAGTGTAATACAGACGTAGTAACGAAGACGTTTATTGTTGTAATAAGCAGGAAAAAATATACTTATATGCTGCAGTTAACTTTCACTGTTCTTTTATAGTTGACAGTCCTGTCTTATTCCTTTCCTAATAACAATTGTTTTTTTATCTTTTTGTTTCATTGGACAAGCAAATTTCTCATAAAACCCTAACATTTCCAAATGGTGTTGTTTGTAAGCTATTTTGACCCTAGAATAAGTATTGCTTGAAATTATCTACACAGAATTATATACCTCGTAGAATTACATTAATACAAAACAAGATCGATTCATGGATTGTGATCTGCTTAGTTATTTTCTGGATTTTAATAATTTTCATATCTATTTTCCTATACTCCTTCCTAAAGGGTTCAGGTAATAACACAATTATTCCCCTTAGAGTCACCGCCTTGTCCATTACCCGCATCTGCCTTCTCAATTTGTGTAAGAACCGTTGTGAAAATATCCACCACAGAATCGTTGTTTTTGGCTGACGCCTCTAAGAACACTGCCTTCCACGAGTCTGCCAATCGTTTACCTTGTTCCTGGGATATTTTTCTTTCTGTTTGAAGATCTCTTTTATTCCCTACTAGCACTATGGGTACATTTACTTTTCCCGTCATGTCTAACAGCTTATCATATATAACCTGGATAACCTCCAGCGAGCGTGGATCCACGATGGAGTAGACCAAGACGTAACCATGAATGTCCATTGAGTATTGAGTAGGAAAGATGGAATATTCATCCTGTCCTGCAGTGTCCACTAATGTAAGTTGATACTCTTGACCTCGTAACTTGAAGTTTTTATTAAACGTATTCTCAATTGTTGGCTCGTACGAGTCCACGAAATGTCCTTCTACGAACTGGATGGTGAGAGAACTTTTTCCGACACTTCGAAATCCTAAGATTGCTATACGACGTTGTTTCGGCGGCATGATTATAGATGAATTAATATTATTATTGTCCTAAATGTAACGTACAAACCAATTTTCATAACAGATAAAACAAATATTAATATTTACAATGCGTGTATTTATTGGTAAACTAGGAAAATTACACAAATAAAATTAAAATAACCTTACCTTTCGTCTTTTGTATTTGCCAAAACAAAAAAATCCTTTCTACTGGAAATGGCTGAGAAAGGGCCTGGAACTGGATCTCTGGACATTCACAATGATTTTTTTCCAGTCCTAGAAACACATGATACAGGTGCTTTTTATGCTTGGAGAAGATAGCCCTCTTTGAGTGCACGCACGCAATGTCGCTCTTTGCGATGTTGGATGCGAATGCGAGGCTCGTCTTTTATGCACACTTTTTTGCTCTATTACTTTTTACAGACAAGACCACAGACATACAAAATTGTATAAAACATCATGCTCCCCTTTTATGCTATAGGTCTCACTCACTTCATCTCAAATTTCTGTCTTCCTTCCACTCATTATCCTGGCCATTCCCATTCATGAGATGGAAAATGTTGGATGATGAGATGAGAGTTGGTAATAGTTTGGGTTTGGGAGGGCTGAGCTCTTCTGTACTCTCTGGTTGAGTCCTATTTCCCTTGCTACAACATTCCAAAAACTGGTTTCACAGAAAATTCAAAGTTCCAGGCGTCTTATGTCTTAGCAAAGTTTGGGTGACCAGTAGTCATCATGCCATGCAACTTCAGCTCATCATTTCATATTACATAGCAGTAGTACAATATATGAAATAAATAGGAATGAGAATATTTTCTGCCTTTCCTCTCTCAAAACTATTTCTAGTAATATTGGAAAATTAATTTAACCCAGAACAGAATTGTTATATGCTCGCATGATGTAGTAAGTGTAATAGAGCATCGCATGACTTGTCCATGCCCCTTTCCACTTCCACAACTCGATAACAACCTAAGCAAAAGTAATCTCAAAACTGCTGGAAGGACGTTGATGTTGTAATGCGTAAGTTACTTATTACTAGGTTGTTACCTAACAAGAGGCTCCACTGTTGTATTACTTGTATTGTAGGTGTTTTTTAACCTTAACTTTTGCTGTGCGATTCTTTGAGGTGAAGAATTTACATACGTAACCATACTTGTATAAGTTTAACCAATTGAGAGCAACTGTGCAGTAAGGACTTCCAACCTAAAGTTAAAACGGAGTAGGCAGCTGAGGTGTGCTTTTTTACGCACTAATATTTAATGCATTATGCATTGCATAGTATTAAAGCTATCAACATTTCATAGACAGGCGATGGATCATACTTGATTGATCTGAGTGAACGTATAATGTATTTTTGCTAAATCGTCTAAGTATGTGTTGTGCATTGGTATACTGCTGGGCTGTGCAACTTTGGTACGTTGAACAAACAGTGTTGTAGTTGTACTGTACTCTTAGTGTACTAATTACAAATTACTACATGAACAAAGAAAACTTTATCAGCATTAATATGCAAAGATCAGACAACAAGAGAAATACAGAAATATTATTGCGTATGAACGTATTTAACAGAAGGCGTAGGCTTAGGCTTGCTTATAGATGATAGAGTCAATTTAGAGTGCTTTTCAACAAAGGCTTTTTACGTTGCATTTTAATGACATTCCTTTTTAACTGCATTTCTGCCGTGGCGCAGTTTGAAATGCTTTTTGTTATTACACATTTTTTAAAAATTATTATGTAACAAGATAAATACACCTTCTAAGTTTACATTATGGCGATGGCGAGTACAGAATTTTTCCGTGACCTTTCTGAAGACAGAGTTTACAAATCTCTAAAAAAAATTCTGCTAGTATGTTCTTTACAGCGTCCATATAGCTATAGTTATAAGGTATATATATATGCACTTCAATCCCCATGAACTAATGTAAATAAGTATAATATCATCATCATCATCGGTCTCATTTCACCTTTCCCATGTCACTGTGTAGAATCACGAAATCAGTATCGTATATTTTTAGCGCTGAATGCTAAGTTAAAACCTCGGCTTCTTACAGATCACAATAACTGGCAAAAATTATCAAATATCAAACTGTTTCACCTGTGCAGCAGCAGCAAGAGTTGCGAGAGAAGAGTTTTATACATAGTTGGATTGGAAGGAGGCAAGTCTCATTTTGTCGTTGTTTGCTTCACTTTTAAATGTGTAAACGTTTTGAAATTGGACTTTGTCAACCAGCACAACAATTGAGATACATATTCAACTGAATTTTCAAAATACAACTACTACAGCTAGCATGGGAATGTTATAAGTTACTGTATAAAAGCGACAGCGACATTTTAATTGATTATTAAATTACAGAAAGGTCTGCTGTTGTTTACATGTTACACCTTACTCCTTAAAAAATTTCCTCAACTTGTCGGAAACTAAATTCGTTGTACAATTGTTGTAAAGTCGATACATCTTTACTTGCATGATGCAATTAAACTAAACGAAATATTTAAAAGTAACCTCAAATATCAAATTCATTTTCATACTGAAATTTTCTCGTCCAGGCGATTTCACTTTTCATAAATATTTTCACTCTTTAACTGTAACTGCCACACATTACAATTGAAATTTAAAATTACAACTGATTCTTATTCGTTCATATATAGCCAGAAGCTATTAGTTAACAAACGATATTTCAAGTTTTCTTCTCAGTAACAGGAGTAAACCTATCTATCATCAATAGATACTAAACGTATCATTTTCATGATTTAAACTGCCATTTTCATTAATAAACGCTATTTTTCACTTTTAACATTATGCCATATATATAAAACTATTGATGTCAGACTCATCCCGTTTCATATACTTGTTTTCAATGAGCCATTCTATTTGTTCCTTGATCATCTTCTTTGACGGAAGAAACATATTTTTCAGAATGTCAACTAGTTCGACTTGAAGTTGTGCGTTTGATATTCTCTTTCGCATTTTCAGGATCTTTATAATTGCTTCCTGAACACGTAAAATTCTTAGTTGAACTATGCCCTCATTATCTTCTTCTCTAGACCTCTCTGTAGAGAGTTGGAGTCTTCCTATTAGACTTATTTTGCCACGCTTTTGAGGGCGACCATTTTTCCTATAAAAATAAGAAGAACCAGCTTAGATTATTTTTAGCAAAATGCTTCCCAAACTAAAATAATAAAATCATCCACTATAAAATGTAAATGGGCCATAATTCATAATTCATTTCTAATGTAGACTTACACCACTGTAAATTCTTGATTAACCCAAAACGAGGAATTTTCCGCGAATTCTTTTGGACTTTGTACCTCAGGCGAGTACATAAGGAGCTGACGCTTTACTTTAGGGAACGCAACTAGTGACTAATAGAGAACCAGCAATTGATTTGATTAAATATTAAACAATTATTGGTCACAATGATTGGCAGTTTTTTAACATGTCATTAATTTACACGTAAATACTAACCCAAAGAGTTTTTCTAAGCTCAGGATCAGGTAGCTCCGTAGCCAGTCTTAAGTTCTCGTATGATATTTTATCTTTTGGTCTCTGGTTCCATGCAAACAGGACGGCCATTTGAAATGTTGTCACGTCCAGGTCAAACCTTCCCACGGAGTTTGAAAACGTTATCTGTATTCAATGCAAAATTGACAATGGTTAACGTAAAGCTTAACTTAAAAGTACTGGCATTTAACAAAGTGCTAAAACTATTTACAGTTAATAACATTTATATATAATATGTACATCAGTTAAGTTACATTGTAGACTACAATGATCGCCGCTCATGATCATTGATTGGAATATGACGGGTCATGTGTCAGTTCTTTCTTGTTGTTTTGTTCTTACTTTCAGTTTCGTTGTTCTTAATCATGCCAGGGCATTCTGCTAATATCTGATCCTTGAAGGCAGTCACTAGTACACCAACACAGCAGTCCATCAACTAAAAGTAGTAAACAGAAAATAATAGTGATACACATAACTTCGAAACATATCCAGACTATCCAGAGTATCAATAAAAGGCTAATTTTTAATTTTCAATTTCAACATACCGCTTGTAACGACCCGCTTGCAGGTTCCAAATATTTTTTTGCTCTAGTCTCCTCCTCTTTTAATTTGGCAAAGGCGTATCTCATATAGTTTTGCACGCCATTCTCCTGCAGATACTGGGTAGCTTTCACTTGGTAAAAGGATTCTGTCGCTTCAATATACGCTTTTTCAAAATTATCACGATATATCTTTAACTTATCTTCTGGATCTGAACACAAGTTAACATAAGATTCTCGAACGCCTATTACAAGCAGGGAATCGAAGGCTTCTCCATTTCTTTCCGCTCTTACTAATTTCATTGCTGAGGATTGAAGTCTTTGCTTGATGTTCATAAAAATCTGATTATTCCAACTATCCAACATTAATTTTCGTACATTACTGTCGTCACCACGTTGTTTTTTCCCAACAGAACTATTTGCCTGGTGATTATTTAATGAGACTTCTACTTGACTGAAAGGTTTGGGTAGGTAACTACACTGCTCGAAAAATTTTCGCCATTCACTTATATACGCTTTGAGAAGAGCTTGATCTTCTGAATGCGCTAGTACTCTCTGAAAACAAAGGAAAATAAAAAATAACTTTTGGTCTGGCTCATATCCAACAGAAGGTGAATTTTCGATTTCCATAAATGATAAATATAAATGTAACTATTTTTTTGCATTGTTAGCTTAATAGTTACACAAGTAAAGTTACAAACAGGCTGTACATACCTGCTGGGCTTGGCCAATGAAGTCTGCAATATTATCTTGTAGAGCCTTGTAAATCTTAGCAGCTGCCTTTTCATCCCACAAACAAACCTGATGCACTGAATAAAACAAATCTTGCCATTCAGGTCGATTCACTGATTCTTGACGGAGCAGCTTCACAATAATAGGCTGCATTTTCGGCCACTGATCCTCGAAGCTTATTTGGGGCTTTTCACTGCCCCCCTGGAAGATGAAAAGAAAATCATATTAAAAAACTCAGTGCACCTTTTCACTTTTTACTTCTAAATGCATTTCTCCACCAACCACTACTAATACTCTGAAAATTCTTATTTCTGTTCTGAGTGAAATACCATCTTAATTAAATTAACTAAATACTAAATCCGATTTTAGAGCTGTTCGTTCTTTTAAAAAAATTAAAATTAAATTCATTTTTGAAAGCATCCCAGCCACTCTAGCAAGCTTTCTTTTTACTTCATCACCATCAACTTTCCCCTAAAAAAGAGCTAAATTCCCTACAATCTGATACGCTCTTACACACCCTTGCAAAAACTACTTAAGTAAACTTTAATTGACATTTAAACTACTCTGACCTTTTGGTAGGAACCCCCGATAGTCGCCATTTTACTAGACACTTGGTGGTACATATTTCCCAACTGGGTTTCCTGCTGATGGGATGACTTTTTCCTGAAGAGCCGAAGAAGAAAACAAAACAAGAACAAAACTCAACGTACCCTTCCATATCCACATCCACTCAATACCCAATCGCTCAGTCAGTGCTCAATGCATTTTTTTCCCTTCTCTACAATTTGCATCCACCGCACTATCATCACCATCACCATTCTCTCCCCTTTTTTCTCTGCGTTTCCTATCCCTCTCATGAAAATCCCATACTGCACCAGTAATACAGGTAATCTATTCAGTTTTGCATACACTCGCACTCGTCCACAATAATCCACTGAAACCTTGCATGCATAACCGCACCATACATACTACACAATACGCCAGTGCACCTTTCTCCATCAACAACCAAACCAAAGAAAGACACGCAGCCAATCCAATGCAGTTAATTTCGTTGTTGCGATGTTTTGTGAGAAATGGACAGGATAGGGTTATCTTAAAAAGGGTAACTCGTTAATGTTCGCTTTTTTACAGGGGGGATTACCTAAGTGTTGTGTAAGTGGCAACAACGGCAAAGGCATCCGATCCGTTCCGTGTAAAAATGAAGCGTGATCGTGGTTAGTGGTGGCGGTGTAAACTGCAAAGAGATTTATACAGAAAAGAATGGAGGAGTGGATGTGATATGCATAAAAGATGAATGATGATAAAAAAAGGTTGAGATGGGATGCTTTTTAGATTGGATTTGGATGAGATTATGAGATTTTGTGGGTCGTGATTAGGGGAACAAGAGAATGAATGATTTTGTGATGATGAAAGATGAGATGATAATGCAATGCAATAATGTGGTACGAGGGCTCCTCTCTTTACGGGCATTTTTCTATTATGCAATAGAAATAGCTATGCAGGATGCAGCAAGCAAGTAGTAACGATAATGATGAGGGGAGCCTTCTAGATTTTTTTAACGTAAAATGTGAAACAATTCAATTGTAAGTGGCGTTGGTTAATTGAGCTTTGTTGCGTGATTTCGGATAGTCAGTATGCGTGTGTTTTGGTGGACGTCTAGACGGATAATTTTAGAATTTAATGTTTCAATTTGAATTTTAGTATTTAATGGATGAGTATTTGTGATAAGATAAATCATAGTAAAGATGATGGCAAGGCGCAGAAAAGTCTGTTTTAAAAAAATAATTTTCGTTATGATTTAATTAGGTTTTCCAGACGGATTAATTGCTTAATAAGAGTCTAGTCTTGGAAAGATCATGGTACAGTTGGAGTGGAATTTTCCCATCCAGTCTACAAATAGTAAATAATAAGCCCCTTTGATTTGCGTTTAATTGTAAGGGTATTGGTATTTGATACATCAAATTGATGTATCGAGTGGAATGAATGGAATACACAGGCAATTTATATTCCTGGATCGCACTTTTATGAATTATGCCAATTAGTGAATTTTAATATAAATTATGCTATTGCTATTTTCCTTAAGAAATGCTTTCTTCCATACTTTGAGGAGGCTATTGAGAATTTCACGCATAATCATTAGCTAAATCAAGCGGAGAGACGATGCGTCATAATCATAATCAGTTTCAAATTTCAAAATTTCAAAAGCATGCATAGTCGCATAGAAATACTTTAAATCAGGACATTTCGCTCTTTTCTAAGAGATTTCCGCTAATCAACTGATGTATGAAAATGAAGATAAACATTAAATGCGCAAAAATGCTTGAATGGCTATCTTATGCTATGCTATTTTCCTTCACTCGCTATTCGCAAAGAGTCAAAGGTTGAAGGCCAATGCCAAGCAAGTTGCTTAAAGCAACGTGCAACGCTGGGTTAATCTTCCTATCTATACTTGCCTACATGAGTGAGGAATGAGTCGAAAGTAAAACAAAACCAACTACAATATAAGATTTGGTAGATGTATTATGATAAATTAATGCTAATAATATTAATGGCTAATGACGTTTCGCTTAATTGTTTGCATTTCAAATGCACTTTCAGCAAGTGTCGAGTTTTTATGTATATTCTGTACATCCTCAATTTTAGGAACAAAATTAGTACAAGTAAGATTTTTGTATTTGGATTCAGCACGTATTTAATAAATTCATAGTTTACAGTTTACTAATCAATTGTGGTCCCGTTTAATTTCACAATTTCATGGAAAAGATAAGTCAACTAGAACCATTGAAAAATGTTGCTGCTTTTTTCCTTATATTACCAGAAAGCAACAGCAGCATTCCTCAATGAACTAGAACTAGTCAACATATGCTGATTTCGACAGAGTTAAGGGTGACTTTATCCAGAAAGTTAATGCAAATCTTCCATTTTACGTCACTCATTTCCTCTTGTCGACGGGATCAATGTCCAGGCAGAAGTGATGAGCTTTGGTGTAGAATCGCTTGTTCATGTAAAGTCGATGGGCATCAGTTCGAGCATAGCCACTGTCCAGACTGGCCACATTACATTTTTCAGCTTTCGCAATCTCGATTGCCCTATCCAGTAAAATACCACCATGTCCCCTTCCCCTTGCCAGAGGCGATGTGACCAAGTCATGAATATACATTTGACGATAGTAGTACAAGCAGTGTAGAATTCGATAACTCAAAATACTGACAATCCGGGGTTCTGTCTCTCCTTCAGCAGTATCCTTTATGTAGAGAAAGTGGACTCCTTCTTTCACTTGGATTTTAATTTGCTCGAGAAGCTCCTCCGGTGACGGAACATGTGGCCGAAGGATCCTGTACGTTTCATACATGCTCTTGAACTCCTCATCGGTTGTGGCTTCATGAATTTCAGGCTTCGCGTTTTCCATGGTGGAAGTGGAAACACTTTTAGGTGTTTGCTGTATAAAAAATATAAATATAAACTTTCACCACTGTAATAAGTATAAGGCTCTTAACTAGGCCAAACTTAACGTGTTTCATATCTGCCGAGCAAAAATAGGTAAAAGTAGTATAATACAAATATGAAATTCGAAATTCGTTTACAGTACATGCATACAGCCTTTCAATTGATTATATAATCCCTTCGACTTCTCCTGGAAATTCGCAAACTCTTCTCTCTGCACTGTTTCTCGAAAATGCAAAACTGAACTTGGTGCTTTTAGC
>JAHZND010003852.1:0-12990 GCA_027744115.1 Acrocyrtus sp. NNG-2020 | reverse complement strand
GGCTTTTGATTAAAATGTCGAAAGATGCTGAAAATATTTACAACGATATTGGTTTGCTTTATCTGTTATTTGATCGGCTCGTCTCTCCCTGTATGTTATAGACATTTCGTTTACTCATATAAAAAGGAACGCAGGCAGTAACATTTCTGCTGCACACGCACTTAAGTGATATAAGAAATGAAAACAACACGTAATGCCGCTATTTACAAAGAATGGTGTAATTTTTTCACCATGAAATCACATTCGTTTTTTTGATCAAGTTCATTTTATTTTCATGGTAAGGATTTTAGCATTTTTGCAATGCGCTACGGCAGATTGAATAAAAAACTTGAACTTGTTTTGAATGTGTTTTGCTTCAGAAGAGCGGTTTGCGAATTTTTATGCAGGCAAACGAACAAGGAGAGTTGGAGAGAGAAGAGAGAACTGCATAAAACTACATAATACGGGAATGACATGCCTCTTTTTCCTTACCTTGTGTGTAAAGTACACGTTTGTTTGAATTGGGTAGTATGCATGTTCACATCCCATGTTATGTTCCTAACCTACCCCATCGTTTAATTTGATTGATGTACAACACAAATAAATTATACGTCCTTAAATAAAGTAGAAGCCCTTCTTATATGAGTGTATGTAAAGTTTATCGCAGGGAAAAAACGGTTCTGTTTTTATATCATTATCGTTGAACCAGTTTTCGGGTAGCAGTTTTTTAATGATCAAATCAAATCTACAGATCCTTGCAAAAAATTGCACATGTACAACCTACGTGTGCATGTACATGGACATAATGGAATAGCTGGCAAACTCCCACATTAATAAAAACAAAGCTAATCGCGCTAATGTCGGTATGTAATTGCTAATTAGCAGTAAGTCTAGCTACGTGTTGACTTATGTATTCTCCATTAGTAGTCATTAAGGCCGCGTGTGCAGATAGTACAATATAAAAAAAACAGTTTTTATCTGAGGGGCACACGTCCTGGTATGCTGTTTTGTTTTTGCATTTTACTGCCATGTCATGTGGAATTTATTCTCCTGCGTGAATCGTGAGCGCATCACATGACATAGAAATGAATGAAAATTTAATTAATAATAGAGTAATCAAATTCTGTGCAAACGTGGCCTGCTGATTTCGATGATGTAGGGGTGGATACTGTCATTTCTATGTATAAGACATATTTATTGCTTACTAAAAAATGTACTGTACCGCAATTTCGAACCTTTAGGGGCAATGTAATACAATGGATGTAGTAATAAGGAAAAGTTTTTTGTACTGTTCGGTAATTTTAAAAATGTAATAATATTTTCTCTTTATAGATCGAGGGGAGCTGAGCTTGGCCTGGGCAGTATGAACATAAATGGTGAGTTGATATTGTTTTTTCGTTTATAAATATGAACTTGTCCGTGATAAATGGAGCTATAGAGCTACATGTTTATATTATGAGTTCATGTGAGTTGTTTTTAAATTCATAGGTCCACCTATAATGGACATGTCAATGAATCCAAACGGCTACCATCAACCCTATCTTCCCCCGACAATGATGCCCCCGCCGCCTCCTCATAGTGTAGCGGGAGGGCCACCTCATCATAATGAAGCGCCTGGAGGTGGAATGCCTGTAGGTCCACCTCAACAACAGCAACAACAGCCACCCCCTGCTCACCCTCCACAGCAACAGCAACAACAACCGCAACAGCAAACACAAAATCAAACGACAACGGCAAACAATGCCACGGGAAATAATTCAAATCAGACCAGTGAAAGTGGAGGTCAGAATAGTACAGGCCTAACGGGTCATACGACGACAAGTGGAGAAGGGGCAACGACTACGCCTAGAGACACGAAAAAGAAGTGTTGGCCTAAGAAAAAGGTGTACAAAAAGCCTGATCCAAATGCTCCTAAACAAAGGAGATTCTCAGGTATGCAAACTATGCTACTTGTCGTAACTTTGTACATTTTCGCATTTCTTTTCATACCTATGTAACATCGACTAAGTTCACGCCAACAAGCATAGACTGAAGCCACTGTACTGTTAGTGTAGGTTCCCATTGAAGCATAGTCATAATGCAAATTGCGAGCATCATCAGGGATCCATATCTCATTTTCTCGGAGGGATTTTCATCGGGCTGGTTTTAAAAATCGTTTATTAAACTGACAGTTGAGTACACGCCAAGGTAGCTCTTAAATTAGAAAGTTTTTATTGAAAATGATTGCTGATTTGTGAGGTATTTTTGCCTCGTTTCATCAGCCAAACCTAGTCTGAACAAAACTGACAATGGATAAAAAACGAATAAACATGGAACGGCAGCGGTTGAATGAATTTTGGTAGTGATGATGTTGATGCACGTTAAGATTAGCAAAACTCTATTATACATTTGACATGGATGATACATTTTTGGCTTTCTTCATATCATCAATCATCTCAGCAGGGACGTAGCTCTCCAGTGACGGGTGTAATGCATCACGTTGGAAAAATAAAAAAAACAGAAAGACAAAGACAACCAACCCTAGCAGCAGTCAAGCCGTTTTTTTCGAGTTCTTTTTAGCAGTAGTAATCCCAGGGTGAAGTGAGCTCGATGATGGATAGACTAGATATTGGGACTGAGAGGGGCAGAGTATTTATAGCTCATGTATATAGACTCATACATTATTCGTGGATACCTTCAAGAAAATGGTTCGCATGAGTTTCATCACACACAGGCTTAAGTGGGATTTTATATTCATCATACAGAGTGATGATGATGAAGAAACTAAAAGCAAATTCAGATACTGTAAATACTCGGTCCTTCCGAATCTTTGTTGTTGACTTGTTTAGGCTAATGTATTTTATATAAAATGTTTACTAACAACAATAGCAATAATTATATGATTACTAGTGCACAAGCAATAGGTGAGTATGGCGGATGTAGGAAAACTCATTATTTGCGTATGCCTTTCAAATATGTATATTTTAAAACAACATTATCGTTACCTCTCTCGACAATAAAAGGGGTAGCACTTTGCTCGTAATGTTCATCGAATAATAATTTAAGTTCGTACAAAAGTACTCACTTTCATATTTTGATTTATGATTCAATTATTTTGAAAAAAGGGATTTGGCAGCATAAACAAACGTTTTATTTAAGAATTTCTAGCTTAGGTTGGTTTATAACTTTCGGATGATTTTTCTGCATACTTTTCCTAATGAAGCATAAACGCAGTTTTCATATTTTGAATTTTGTTTTATACGAAGGCTACTACGAGCAGATATTGGGATAAAAAGACCGAAATGATGCAATAATACTATTGAGTGGGAATGCGGGAATTTTTTAATGATTGATTTTAATTAAATTTGCAGGATATTATGTCTACATGCGCGAGCGTCGGGATCAGCTGCGTTCAATGTATCCAGGCAAGTTGATTTGCATAATTAATTACATAATTATTACATAATAACTACATCATTTACATTTACACGTGTTGGTTTGTAAAATGTATGTATAAAACAATAATGTTTATATTTGTTTTTTCTAACACCAGAGATGCCTTTCTATGAGATTATTCGACAATTGGCACAGGAATGGAATAATATGGATCGAGAAATTAAACAGGTGAGATTTGGGGAGTTGACAATTTCTTTCAGGACGTAGTTAAAAGTAAAAAAAAGTGATAAGTGTGTACAATGTTTTAAAAAAGTGAATATATTTTAAAGTGTTTTTTTAATTCAAAACAGAAATACCTGGATTCGGCGGAAGCTGATAAGCAAAATTACGAGCGCGAGATGAGTGCATACAAGAAGACTGAGGCGTACAAAGCGATGAACAAGAGAAAGAAGAAAAATCACGCCCATTCCAATCAACAAAGTGGTCCTTTGGACATGAACATCTCAGGTGCGACTGGCAATAGTTCTTTCGGACATAATCTTACGGGCAGCTCAGCCATGAACATGATGAACCGCCCGACTCACATGAACCACGAAACGGGTATGGAAATACCAATTTTTACCGAGGAGTTTCTCGACCACAACAAAGGTTCGTTTCCCACATTTCGACCCGTTCAACTTCTTGCAGCACAAATAGAGAAGCCAGCAGTGATATATTTTCACTTTTACTTTACCTTCTTCTCAATTGAAAAGTTTAAACGTTCTGCAACTCTTAAAAAAGCCTCAAATCAATGTTGGAAATATTTATTTAAAGTTTTAATGCCACTTTCGGAAATGAAAGCTCAATTTTCCAACAAAAAAATTACTTTGAAATTTTGATTGACTGCAAGTCAGAGATTTACAGTCCTGATAATTTTAATGCGGAAATTCAAAATTGTTGCTTTTCAATCACTCCAACTCAGTTTGCCGTCGCCATTTACCTTATGGGGTCCTTGTTGCTTTTACCTTAATGTAAGCGATGTAACATACCTATTATGCATAACCTGACAAAATAATAGCCAAAATGCTGTCATCACCGTTCCCACCTTTATCAGCAGCGCACAATAAGCGTCCCGTCAAGATGTGTGTTTGATATTTGCAAGGTAAATTAGAATATTTGGAATTCTAACTTGTGTATCCAGATAACCACGCCACGCAGTCCGATAAAACAAGCTTCCGTTTTTGTCAAGCAGGAAATAATGTTAGTCACGTCGCAACATGAGCGTGTATTGGAATCACTTTTCCTACAGTATTCTATAATTCTTTTCATTTCACACTCTTTTTGTACTCTCCGTTTGTATGGTGCTGGGTAATGTTGCACAATTATAAGAATGAAGAAAGTAGCATTTTAATGGATATTATTTTGTAAAGCTTAGATAAGTTTGGTTGCAATAATATAACAGTTTATTTTTTAATCGTTACAACCATATTTTCGGTTGCGTTCAGTATGCTTATTAATACCCATTCCAGACAAGTTAAGTACCTACTAACATTCCTGTCATCAGCATTGAAGGTAATGCCTAATTCCCTATGCTTACTAACATTGTTTAGTGTTCAGATTCAGATACTTCCAAATTCGTATAACCTAATTTAACCTAACGCTTTGGTAATTGCATATCATATAGGAAAGTAGATGCAGTTTATCTGTACTTGATGCAGCAAAATGTAAAAAAAAGTTCTATTTTAAGCTTTTACATCTAAGGGTTTTGTAATAAAACATAGTTTCATATAATAATGAAATGTACGTATGTACGATAATGTCCAAATGATGAATTGGTATGATCTCTACCCAGGATGCCTTTAGTAGTGGTTCTGTGAGTCTGTGAGCCCTAAAAAATTTTTTTTTATCTATTTTTACAAAAATTTATATCAATGTGATCATGAAAAAGTTGGATCAATCACGACACTTTTAGTCGTTGATGATCATGATGATTAATTATGCGTCCGTGAGTGACACAAAGGACCAATTAAATAGCACATGTGTGTGTGTTTTTGATTCCATGGGTTCTTCCGCAGATTTGACGACCTCGTCATACAAGGCTACAACACAACAGATTTTTGGCTATGGCAGGTATATTGAAGGTAGGTTAAACAAGAAGAGTTTGAGAAATTTGTCACCATCCGCAGTACCGTTTTTTTTCTCATTTGTTCTTGTCTTTGAGCAGCTATGAGTATGAGTAAAACATATTTGACGATTTGAACTGCGAGTCGTCACAGAGGATAGGATGTATTAGAAAAATTAGCTAAAAGCTTTTCTCCTCAAATAAAAGCCCCAACTCTTCAATCTGCTACAGTCAACTCCCTCATCCCATGCTCCATTCATGACGGCAACCTTCAGCTAAAAGTGTCTAATCCATAAGCCTCTTGCAGTGGAATATTTTCAAAGTAGTCACAGTTAACTTTTCTTTGTTTAACCTACCAACTATTTTGTTTGGAATAAAATGCTGCGGCCCATAAAGGCACTTATTTTTGTAAAGAAAAATACAAAAGCTGATGTGAACCAAACCGAATGCGGGCAGGAACCAGCCCATTGCCAAGTCTGTAAAATCTGTTGCGTTGCATATATTATACCTACCGAGAGATTATACGTTTTCAGTCCCTAAACATTAAAGGTCCATCCCATGGATGAATTATTGTAAACTCAGCAAGGTGATCTTAGCTTGTACCAAGCTTGTACATTTGTTTGCATCTTGTATAAAATGTAGTGTGCAGCTGCACTTTTATATGGTGAAAGTCGCCGCAATTCTGGTTAACATTTAGTGAGCAACTCTACTGCTAGCAACTAAAAACGTGCAACAACGGACTGGCATGGGTAAAATGGAGTAAAATGAGTTGGGGCTAAAATAAGTAAATTTGAGAAGAGTTTTAATTTAGAGTGGTAGTCAAAGTTTTCAGCTAGGGTGCTTTATCGCTTAAATGGCTTAAATATTTTACGACTTGACATATGTAGACTAATAGTTGTTATTTTGTCATTCCAATTTAGCTCGTGAACTGGAGCTTCGTGCATTGCGTAAAACGGTCTCTGAGTGTGAAGAACAAAATTCCACTCTTCAAAAACATGTGGAACAAATGCAAGCAGAAATTGAAAGGATGGAACATGAGATGAGACAACAAAAGCTGCAAAATGAAATGCTGAGTCAGAACCTGAACCGACTTCGGAGCGTCCTGGCGTCAAGCTTCGCTTCGCTTCCCCGTAAGTTTATTGAATGCACTTATATAATTGTATAATTGAATTTTAATCAATCGGAAGTAATTAATTAATTGTTTAATTTAATTTTTAGTCCCCGGTTCGCACGAGCCACCAAACATCCACACAATTGACAAGTACATGACTGAAGTTAAAGCAATGCAGGAATCCCAGTCAGTTCATTTCGCCCCATTCCTGAACCGAGTCAAGGATATCATTAGTCGGCTTGAACTTTAACGTTTAGATTACTAGAGTTTTATATCAAGCAAATTAAGAAATCTCTTTTCTACTGTTAGATATATATTTACATATTTCAGTATACAAATATACTAGGAAAGATTTTAGTTAATATAGAGAGATTTATTGTTTTATGAAGGAGGTATAAAACGAACTATTAGGTGAATGCATGAAGGGCTGTGTTTTATTTGATTTTCCTTTCTATAATACAAGGATCGCAGTTTTACTCACAATCATTTTTATTTCACATTTAGCTGCATTATTATTATGGCACAACTTTAGGTATGGAGATAGGTAGATTTTGATGACAATAGATCAGTTTGCTTAATTAAACTGCATCCTCTGCGGTAGGGTTTAGGGTTTTCCCATCATTAGTGTATCCAGTAGGAATTATCTCTTCCATCATCAAACAGGTTTTATCTCTTCTCTTGTCAGTGATCGGCATTGGCAGGCATAGGTCATAAAGGAATGATATATATGGTCTTGACTGATATCCTTCCCATTCTCCTAGAAGTTATCCAGTTAATAAAGCCCTTGTTGTTTGCCCCTATTTCCTTCCAAATTAGCTTCTACAATTTGTGATTTCCTTCTCGAGGGTTCGTTCCAGCTCTGCAACGATCGTTGTATTGTTTCTTTACAGATATATCCAGTTCTTCGGAATACCGAACAGTCTAACTACTAGATGATTGACCTTTGCCACCAGTTTTGAATCAGAGCCTGAGCTCGTTTCCTTGTAAAACCCACTCATGATTTAGAAAGTACTAGACTCATCACGATGATGAGATATCACAGGAGGAAAGAAAGGAGAGAGATTGCTTCATATAATTAGAAGAAGTATAGAAAATTACTAGATGACTTGTCCCAAAGATTATTTAAATTATGTACGCAACTAGCATTGATTTTGATCTGCTTTAAAATTGATGATGACAGTTAAAAGTTGAGAGGAATGTCATTATCTGCAGAAACTAAATTGTCTTAGCCCGTGTGATTCCATTAAATATTTTGTTTAGTTGTAATGAACTAAGGCAGCCATAATTGTTCAAAGTCCAGTCAGTATAGTGTTTAACGAAAGTTTTTTAAGACGTTGTCTGCTTAACCGTAAAAAGCTAAATTACAAAAAATGGAAATTATTCTTTCAAAAGAGACACACATCTTCCGAAACAATAATTAGAGGTCAGGCAGTTCTCAATCATTTGCGATAATTGAAACATGAAACCGTTAATACTTATTATTATATCTGATATAGGAAATTTAAGACAAAGTATGAATTGGTGTGGTTTGGAAAATACGAGATTCTTTTGCATAATATTATATGACTTTTTTGTCTTTGTAAAATGAAACAAAATATATATGTAACGTTATTAACTTGTCTGGTTAAGTTTTACTATGGATAGTGTTTTATGTACTTTGATGGTCAGTTCTATCCTCACTCTTCCGGTGAAGGTGAACTCAAAAGTCAAGACAGAAGTTAGGGCTAAACTGTATGGTAAACGAGTGTCATCTCCTTACATGTAAATAAGTATATGTTCAGCTATGATATGCAGTCTTCATTTGTAATGTAACCAGTTTTCCTTACATCAATCTACACAAATATATTTATGCAGCATTTACATTCTTATTACATAATACTTGCTGAAATAACGTCTTCTGATAATAAGTACTAGCTCTGTATTCGGAAATGTAAGCGTATATATTTAGATCGGTATATATTTAATGTTACAGTTACAGAAAGAAGTCCATTCACTGAGATCGATAATCTAAATATTATATTTAAAGAATGCGAGAGACATTTTACTCTGAAAGATGTAGTCTTGATAAGCTTAGCCAAATAAAAGTTGTTACTATATTTGTTAGCTGTAAAAACAGTAAAACTTTCAACTTCAGTGTTAAGTCAGTTTTCCTTACATCAATCTACACAAATATATTTATGCAGCATTTACATTCTTATTACATAATACTTGCTGAAATAACGTCTTCTGATAATAAGTACTGTATTCGGAAATGTAAGCGTATATATTTAGATCGGTATATATTTAATGTTACAATTACAGAAAGAAGTCCATTCACTGAGATCGATAATCTAAATATTATTATATTTAAAGAATGCGAGAGACATTTTACTCTAAAAGATGTAGTCTTGATAAGCTTAGCCAAATAAAAGTTGTTACTATATTTGTTAGCTGTAAAAACAGTAAAACTTTCAACTTCAGTGTTAAGCTACGGTAACGGCGGATATGATAAAGTACACATAAGTAAAGTATAACGGTTCATTTACAGACAAAGTTATTCATTCTTCAATAACAAAACGACGTACATTTGTATTTATTTGAGAGTACGAGTATAATTTAGTTTGTAATTAATTTCCTCAGAGCGTACACTTTTTTTTAAAAAAAGCAACCATTTGCTTTTGTTGAGCTCACATAGTGCAGTTTGTTTGTTACAGAATCAGAATGGTATAGTATCTAATTTCAGTGTAGATATACTAGTGAAATAAGAGACAAAATTCTGCTACGTAATGTAAGCTAACTGTAGTCCGAAAGAGTTTTTCAATGTTTTATTTTGGCATTTTATAAATATTCCAAATTTTATATATACAAATGTATTTATCATGTTTATCGATTGTGTACAAGAAGTGTATAGGTAGGAATAAATCATAGGGACAACACTGACCTCAGGCATTACATTGTTATAAGCTCCAGTTGGGGCTTCTAGAGATAGTATCAAACGATAGGGCTTAAAGTACGATGTAAGTTGGTTCATTTACTCACAACATAGTGGTCTTCAACTGAAAACTTGATATATGCAAATCAAATCAGGAACCTTATAGATTTTCAAAGTAAGCACGTAATTTTTTAGACGTTTCTAGTGCGATATCTATCGTTATATTTGAGATAAATTGTAAGATCGAAGTATAAACTTACCGTATATATTGTGAATGTATAAAGAAGACAGAAATTTTCTTGTAAAAGCCTATCTGAAAAAGTCGATTAGAGGGTACTTCTGATAATGGTGTTTTAATAAGAGATTGACACTAGATAATTTAAGATATATCTAAAGAATCATTTACTTGTCATAATTATTGTTGTTGATATTGAAATCATTTGCAATATTGCGAACAGATCATTTATACATTACTGTAACTCCGAAATTATAAACATGTAGTCAGATAGAGATAAAAAATAATTATTCTATTGTGTACTGCAATTTCTTGAGTCTGTCTGTGAGATATAAGTATATTATCAGACAATTTGCATCAGTGAGCTGTAGAAAGAGAAAAACTATTGTGAAAGAAAAGTACTAGTTGTGTAAAATACTGTACAGTTGTTAAAAGAAGAATAAAAGTTTTTAAAATATTTATGTTGCTATTTTGGTACATATTAACTGGATTTACTTAAATAAAGGGAGAGAACTGCATGGTACATAATGTACAAATCACTCGGTATATATTATATATAATCACTATAAAATGAGAAAAAAGCTGTTAAGATGAAGATACAAACTCGAAAAATCGAAAAACTTTACGAAAAAAATACATGTGCATTGTGTGAAAAAATATATGGCTGGTTTGTATTCAGTTTAACTGCAGTATGCCATATTTCAAGTTAAAATGACAAGCTACAAAAGCAAAAAGTTTTGTTCATCTATACTATCTATCGATATTGTATTTCTGACAAAAAATCAAATTGATAGTAAAATTGTGCATTTATATAGCTTTTAAAGAAATATGATTGTTACAAATCAAATGTTTTGTACTGACAGCTTTTCTGTTGATTTTAGAATCGAAATCAATAAAACTGTAGAAAAGAAAACTATCCACTACCAAATCGTATATGCTTGCAACAATTAGTTACATATTCTAATGCAGAGACAGTTCCCATTGTCTCTGAAACACTGAGCGAAAAGAACTTTTAAAACGGTACAACAGTATCTTTATTATCAAGGGGTTAAAAAAGGGGCTTCTTGCTTATTATTAGCAGTCTGCCACTAGCTTATGAAAAGAAAACGATTTTGTTCATGGGGAATTTTGTGCTCGATAATGTGACTTTCCTACCAAAGGAGTCAGTTAGGAGGACCTTTCATTCCCAGTCGCGGTGAATAGGTAAAAATAGAACATTAATCCTCAAAGAAAGAAATGAATAAGCCATAGACTGAGGTCTTATTTGAACCATGCATGAACCTATAACGTATAACCTCCAACCTCCATCATTAGGTATCAGAAAGGCCCAGACCCTTCCAATGAGAAAAGGGCATTTATAAATATATCTTACTGACTCGAATGTACATGAATTTTACCCTTTCATCAAAAAATACATAACGCATTAATATTCTCTTTTAAAAACGGACAAGCCAAAGTTTGTTGACTTCTTTTCGCAGTAAAGTCGTAGAGCTGAAAGGTAGAGGTTCATTCGTTCTTTCTACTAACAGTAACAGCGTAATAATTTTTCGAGAAAAAAAATGCACGCATCAGTTAAATATATTTTACCGCTAGTACAATTATTCGGTACGTTTTAAAGATTTTATTAAATACCATGAAAGTTAGTTTCTTGAATTTTGAAGTAATTTTTAGCATTTTATTACAACTTCTAGTGGTTTGCCATGCATCCCTCCCAAAATTTCCAGCACGTTTGGAGGAGTTACCTCAATTCAAAGGGAAATATACGGGAAAAATTGTTGGAGGTGAACCAGTAGATCACTGCTCGCAGTATCCTTATCAAGTTTCTGTCCAGAGAAAGTCGTTAATGACCGGGGGATATTCACATTTCTGTGGGGGAAGTATTATTAATGATTACTACGTTCTTACTGCTGGCCATTGTGTAAACGGAAGATCTCCGTCCGCACTCTCTGTGGTCGTTGGGACTCATAAATTGGATTCAGCTGGGAGGGAGGGAATAAGGCGAAATGCTGCAAATATTACAGTTCATGAAAAATACAGTTCAAGAGACGTGGACTACGACTTAGCACTCATTAAAGTAAGCTTCATATGTAAAAGAGATATAAGATTAAGATAACTGAAGTCATCAAGCCATTTATGCATTATCATGCTCCTATTCTATTCAATAGCTCGAAAGATCACTTGACTTGGAACCAAATTGCGTTTCATCTGTTTCCGTTCCGAACCAGCACCAAGAAACACGCGTGGGAACTATGTGTTTCGCTACTGGCTGGGGTATGCAAGACTTGCATTGCAAGTTGTTCTTTCTCACCTTTCCATATCACATCTAAATACGGACCAATTAATTTTGATAAAGCACGACACAAATTTCATTTTTTGAATTGCAGGAACAACTTCAGAAGGTGGTTCCACATCTTCCACATTGAGGTCTGTAACTGTCCCTGTTGTCAGCCAAAACGATTGCAAAGTCAGTTACGGAGATTCTGAACTTTAGCAAAATTTCAATTAAGTTTTAAATTATAAGCTACTTCAAACTCGTAATTATTCAACTAACTGTTCATGAAAAAATTAGGTGACTCCGGTGGCCCATTGGTTTGCGATGGCGTTCTTACAGGAATTACTTCCTGGGGATATGTAAGACGAAATACATTTCAAGTTTTTTAAATCACAAATATATCATTTATGTTCATCATTACTAAAAAAACTTCCCATTTTCCCAAACTATAGGGTTGCGCTCGTCCTGATTACTATGGGGTGAGTTGACTTTATTTCTAAACACCTTAACCTTTTTATTTTACCTGTAAGATGCGTAAGTCATAGTTTAATATAAAATAATTTATTTTAAGGTGTACACACGAGTTGCCCACTTTGCTGACTGGATTTCCCTTCGTACCGGCATCGGTCGCTCTTAATGGAAGTACTGCTTCTTATACTACTTATCCGCACTATTAATTTTATTTATTTATTTATTATTTTTTCTTCCTCTAAAGAAATTTTGTTTTCATACAACACTAAAATCTACGCTAGCTTCTATAAAATCTACCTTATAATCACTTATCCATTAAAAAAAATAAAATCAAGACAATTCCACTTGAAACTGTTTTTGAACTCCCATTCCAAGCTCTAAAAAATCACAAAGTGACAAACTTTATTCATGAAGAATTAAACCAAATTTTTTGCATTTTCCCTGTCACTACCCTTCACCGGCACCGTTCATTGCAACTTGGTGGCCATCTATCAATTCAATCGGGCATCTATATACTCTCGTAAACCCTTTCGTC
>JAHZND010003851.1:0-42752 GCA_027744115.1 Acrocyrtus sp. NNG-2020 | reverse complement strand
ACAATCACTTTCAACTCCATGTATTTTCCCTATACGCAAGCGGCCGTGACGATGTTTTTACACAAAAATTTGAATGTTGGGCGCCGTCGATTTCACTCAGCGTCTCCGTGTAGTGCTGTACTGTGGTAAATTGGGAATTTCCTTCAATCTAAAGGCCTTAAAGCTGATAAAAGACGTAAAAGTATATTTTAAAGTTTTGTGCTCTCAAAACAAAAATCATTTTTCAGAGTACATAATGCGAAATTGGAAAATAACTTGACTAACCTTACATAGCCAATTAGAGCACAGAGAGTGTTTAAAATGTTTATCGTTTTCCTTCGCAAATATTTGTCTTTATCTGTACACGTAAACAAACAACAGGATAGAAGAGAAGAGTACACGTCCAATTAGATCTGACCCTACCTAAGAAACGCGCATCTTCTCTAACATCTAATGGCCATGAAGTGGAAAGCTCAAGATTCGCACTTTGTTTACTACAACGACTATAGCACAACCGCACTATTTCGAACGATCCTGTTGCCCTTTCATCTCTCACTCGGTTTATGGTATTATAGCGTGTTTGAGCAGATGTGCAACTCCATTCCAGAATCGGTAAAAGTGCAATACTATTTATGTTGGGTAATGTGCTTGTCGAAGTACCACACCGATATATTTTTTATCTTGATGGCTTACAAAATATGCCAGGGACTGTGAGTGACCGCGCGAAATTCCAATGCTCCATCAATTGGACAGCTCTAGGCTCTGCCTTTTTTAGTTTAGCTTGTGTAAGGCTTTGATTGGGGAAAAGTTCTTTTTAAAAAGTCATTTTTTGGCAAACCGAAATGGAGGGAAACTTACTGAAATTGGATTGTGCCCTTTGATTGAGAAGAGGAGTGTGCAGAATGGATACACCGCAATCTAAGAAAACACATAATCCAGTCTGCAGCCAGTTTTATTTTCACTGCCATATAAGGAGAGAAGTAAAAGTTCAAATATATTTCTTTGGAGAAGGAGAGAAAAGGCTTTGAGAGAAGAGATATAGCGGAGGAGCATCATTACATTAAAGCTAACAAGAAAAGCAAATGCGGAATATATTTGCGGCTGTAGCATTAAGACCCAATTTTTTATCTTTTGCTGGGATGACAACATATTGGAATATGTTATTTGTCTTCGTACTTCTACACGCCTTTCATTACCGTTTTTCTTTCTACTTTCTTCTCGAAAAACCTAGTACAAAATCCAATAGTGTGGGATGATGGCACACTTTCCTTTTTGTGAAGCCGCATGCTCCCTCCATTTTTGTACTAAACGTGTTCTCTCCCCGTTGTGTAAGTTCGTTATTCCATTTCCAGAAGAAAAGATTGGAGGATAGAAGCTTCCAAGCCTTTTCAAGGGCTTTGGAAAAAAAATCTACTTGCGGTATAGTACGGCGACTTTACAGTCAGAAATATTTTATGAGAGGGTCGGAAGCTCTGGCGCTTTTTGAGAACTTTAAAATTGTCCTTAAAAGCTTGATCGTATTCTTAAAAAGTGAAGTTAAGAGACTTTCTAATGTGTAGGATTAGAACTGATGCCAAATTTGGAAGAGCAATTTAAATGAGTAATTTTGTTGCTTGATTTCAGCCTTTATTCGCTTGGACAAGTTCAAAGTTATTTGACATTTGCGTTTTGTTTTCAGGTTTACTTTTTCATATTCACGTGGATAACCGGAGCCATGCTAGTTGACAAGTTCCAACCGTACATTTATAGTCCAGACGTGTATGGGAGCAATCGGAGCGGCGACACCGCTTACACCAACAATTTTCAGCCTGGCGTTCCGAAAAATAAACCACAAAGCCATCAAAATGTCACAGACAGAGTTTCCTCTGTCACTCCACTACCTTCAGAACCATCTTATTCTTCATCCTCCTCGACATCGTCTTCAAAGGGAAGAGAAAGTGAGCTGGGAAGTAACAACACTAAAAGGATTTCGGCTATCCCCTCTTCCGACCTTAATAACGAACAACATTCAGATCGAGAGAATGAGAGCGTCTCAGCTCTCAAAGTCTTTCTAGTCAGTGACGCGTACTCTGTCCGTAAGTGCATCATCAACTAAACATATTTCCAGTATTTTCTCGTTCCCCACAACAACCCCCGAAGGAACTCAACTTTGAACAAAAGCGGTTTTGAAATAAAGTTCAGATTACTTAATTATACGGATACACGATATTGAACTGATGTACCCTTTCAATGTCTGACAGCAATTATGCTATTGTAGCAACGCTGTTTTTAATAGACTGAAAGCTGTACGGTTTCACTCTGTCATTCAGCCCATTACAGCACTCCCAACTTACTTTCAATTAAGAGCCCCCTTAATTGAAATGCTATCTGGGAGTTGCGGGATTGGCTCCATTTAGAATGTGAATTTCTCGACAAATAAAGTAAATGAGAATTGACAGGGATAGAGCAATTGGTGGTAGGTGAAGTAATAGCTTTCGGAAAATGCAAAAACCAGCAGTAAAAATGCGAGACTCACTTTATAGCTTGTTTTACCAGTACTAAAATATGCCCAGTCTTTCAGCATTCCCTTTTTCTCTTGTATGGTAAAACAGTGTTTGCCCCTGGATCAACTCGTAAAATTACTCGTAGATGAAATAAGAGGAAGCTTTCAATTCACTCTGACTAATTTAGCAGCTTCCCCTCAAGTATTTAAACAAGGCGTACATATCTCAAAAGCGTACGCTTCTATAATAAAAAAACTTTTTTTTACATATTTCTATTCCAGTGCAAGCAATAAACCTTGTTCTGGACTTGTTATGCGAGGTTGCTGGAGTCTACTCCTCCATCCTATTGATTCGCGGATTGCAACAGGTACTAAACTTTAATCCTTTCTACCATTAAACTGTGTGTCCCGTAAGTGGTTGGTATTATTACCACCCAGAAAAATGAATTACCGCAAAGGTGTCATTGAACCTTTAAAATATTCTATTCTTTTTGCCAACTTGCTACACTGGCAATGGCAATAAATATATATGTCTGATAATTCCACTCGCTAATATTTTTCCCATCTTGCTCTAGGAGAGAAAAGGATGGTTTTGGCCGTGGATGATTGTTGTACCATTGCACATTCTCATTGATACAATTGCCATACTGTACATCCTGGTAACTACCTAAATACTTGAAATGTCCCTCCCATTTCCTATTCTTTAATTTTATATAAATTCTAAGTATACATACAAGTTGCCTCATTATATTTTTTCTCCGAAATCGTTTCAGCTGGATAACCTTGTGTCACCAGTCGCATTCTCGGCAGTTCTTATAACAATTTTCCTGGACGTAACGTTGAGTTCCATCAATGTAAGTACTGTAAAGAAAAAGCGCTACCCAAATATTTTTTAAGTAAAAGACACTTACCTCAGAGTATTCAAAGTAGTCTTTTGCCGTCAAAAAAGCTCCAAATACTTGGCACAAGTGCTTTCCACACAAACCAATATATTTCCCCTGAATACTCGAAACGCTCTACTCAACTCAACCTAAGCCCTTTTCACAAAAATGGAACCACAAAAAAAGAATTTTAAAGAATGGTCTACCTCCATTCACATATTTCCTATCTTTCCCGAAATTACTTTAGATGCCCGCAGATTTTTCAACAGCACTTGTCCTGAGCACTACTAGAAAAACACAATGCAACAGGAGAGGATATTTTGTTAAAAAGTGGAGAGGAAAAATGTTAGAGCAAAATCGGCTACACATTCACCTCACACTTGAAATCGAAACAGGCTACAGAAGAGTGACTGGCATGAATGTTTTGCCGCTATTGTATAGCAAAAAACTAAACAGAACGTAGATGATAATAATCACTGTGCATTCAAAGAATCATAATGACGTTCGTGGATGGGCATAATAAGTGATAGGTATCAAACCTACTGTGAATCGCTGCATAATTCATATATCGATAGGAGATAGCGCTTATAATTACACTATATAGCATTGTATCTCTGGCAGGTATAGCTAGCTGAAGAATGAATTCTACTCTAATAAGCAAAGTTGCTGATTTTTTTTCATTTAAAAAACTGCAAGTGGGAGAACGGGGAGCAAAGACTTTCCAAGTAAAGTACTTTGGTGGTTTGTTTTGACGCTAAGTTGCTCTTTGTGGATTTATGCGCTTGTCGCTGGTTCATTCAGGAGAAGTTTACAGCGCAGGGGAATCTCTTCTCCTTTTTCTATGCAGCTTCTCTAGTGGCGAAAAGCTGCTCAGGTAATACGAGCAGTGAGCTGACACGAGCACGTTTCACTGATGTAAACAGAAGTTAATGACTTTTATTTGACTTTGACTGCGTGATACTGGCAATACTACTTCAAAAATCATTTGCAATGGAGGAATAATCTCTCGAAATGAATACGTGCCTTCTTCTTTCGCTAAAGTGGATATAAACTTTACTCGAGCGTATAAATATGTAACCATCCTGTTTTAGAAGATGCCCGTTTCACTTTGATTTTTAACATTCCTTTCAGGCTTACGGCTTTCTCTGCGTACTCTCACAATACCAGGAGTACAAAGCTGGGCGCGGAACGGCCGCTTACGTGGAATTTACATCGGTGAGTATGATTTTAAGCAGATGAGTATAAGTGTACAACAGATTCCAGAGGAGTTAGCGGAAGTGGAGATGACATTTTGTTTGGAAAATAAAAAAAATATTCTATTTCATTTTAGCATGAATGATGGGACATTTTATTTTATGATTTTAATTTTGTGTGTACAGCAAGCCCCAGCTATAATGCTGGAGACGGCGAGTAGTGGGAAAACTGTTCTCACAACGGCTAGCTCTCTGCAGCTAAACAATCGAAGGAGATCTACAAAGGACTCTACATCGGTAACCCGAACGATGTGCACGGAAAAGAGTGACAGCTACTGCGAGGAGTTTTCCTTGCCGGCACTGTCCAATGTAAATGAGATGAAAAATGTGAGTGATGAGAACTGTCATCAGACTCGCTTTCAGGGAAGAGCTGAGAGCATCCCAAAAGCCAAAGAAGGTCAGACCATTCTCACCTTCCAGCAGGGAGATGAAGAGGACTCAGCCACAAACCGGAACTCTTGCATTTACAATAATCTCAACAAGGTAACATGGCTAGGGACCTCATCAGATATTGAAAAGAATTTGAACGAGTCAGAAAATAATTTAAAGGAAAATTTCCCTTCAAAATTTGGAAAGTACTTGGATGTCGAGAACGGAAAAGGTAAACGTAGACAGTCTGGCGGGGCGGAAGCTGATGAAATCCCTTCAGTTAGATTTGCTCCCGCTGCCCAAGCCGATGACAAACTTTCCTGGGATGAAAATCAGCGATCAGAAATGACCAAGTCCGACTCTGATTCAGAGGATCCTACCGACAGCGCATTATCTGCGTTTGGGATTTCCTCCAAGAACAAAAAGTAAAAAAGTGTTTGACCAGTTGTAGTTTGCGACATGCATGCCTCCTTGAAAATGTACAATTGGTATAGTTACAAACCCCTTGAGCAATGTACCCAAACATAAACAAAACAGTCCCATCACAATAAACGCTACCTTCGCAGTAACTTGTTAAATCCGACTGTGAAAACAATGAGAAAGAAAGTACTCATTTGCCACGTATAAGTAATTAGTATAGCTATGTACACCTCCTCTTGATTCAATTTCTTTCAGTCTAACCTTTGTTCCGATATGGGACTGGAGATACGTTGTGCATGCCAGAGCTTGAGATTAAAACAAACTGCTTTAATGTGACTAGTATAGGCGTACCTTAGATAATTGTTCACAATAATGTTTATGGATAGTGTAATTAGCAAGGTGAGCTGAGTAGCGAGGGAATAGTGATATGTATTCTATAGCTAAGGGGAAATATACGGGAAGCGTGAAAGATAGGCTCGAGCAGGTTAGGCAGCATAACACTAAATAAAATGCGAGTTGGTTGTCTAGTGGGTCCATATTACAATTCCAGATCAATTTTCATGTGATGGACGTTGGGTTACATGGGGTCAAAACGTAAACAGTGTGTCTAGACTATAATAAGTCTTTAATGAAGAGCCGTTGAATTTGGGAATATTTAACGTTTGATTTTTATATAAAAAAAATATTTGATATTGTAAACTCTACTGTAGTACAAATGTTTATCTGTTGTCGTTGTTCACACTATTCCTGGAATGAATGGGTACGGATAAACGAGATGTTCCATTACTATATTAACATCTAGCTAAGTGATTCTAAAAACCTTCTGCTATAGATTGAACTTTGCTAAAGTAGCATTTTATTACATTACGTAACACCATTTCCATTTTCTGCTTCTGGTGTTGTAAAGATTAAAGAATAACGTTGCAGTTTGTTGGCACAGCATAGAATGGAAAAAGGTATGGAAATCTGGAAGCATAGCATCACTGAATTTAAAAATTCAACGAGCTAGGCACCCTGGGGTGCTGTGAGATTGCGCTAATTAGCTTGGGGCAGGAATAGTGTTGTGACTTTCTGTGTCTGTTTAATTAGACTGCTGTACGCAGCAAACTCACAAAAAAAAGCTGAAGAGCCGAGGAAATGTTTATATTGTGTATTTAGATTAAAGCACTCAACATGTCAGGTTGGCTGCATGAATTGCAGGTTGAGAGCAATTAGTACCTTCTCCCTTGGAATGGAAATTTACTTTACAGAAAGTGAAATTACATACATGAATGAAATATCGTATGTCTGAGCGATAGAGACTGCTGGTAAGTATTGGTGCGTGCAAAGACGCGTAAAATATATACTAACAATTAACCTTATAGTGCAAGGCTGCTCCCTACTAACTCCTACTAATTTTAACTTAAACTTGCTGATTAAGTAAAAATATATAATGGAGATTAACAAGGTCCTTACTTTTCGTTGGAAATTTATATATATTGCTCTAACCTATAAAAACAATTTTTTGTCATTCCTAAATTACTGTTTTTGATGTATGTAAATAAATTTGTGTATTAAAAGTGCATGAAATCCTTTCATGAAATTTTAAACAGCGGCTCATTACTCACTTTCTAGTCTGCGGAGGCAAAGTTTAGTCCGATTTTTAGAAATAAAACCATCGTGCCCGTACTCATACGTAGCAACATAAATTTGAAGTTCCATATAAAATGCAGTAGTTCATTCATAATATTCACTCTCATAGGCACTACATGCACTTAAATTAGTGCAAGTGGCAAGAGCAAGCGAGGCAGAAACGAGCACTCGGCACTCAACACACTCTGGAGCGAAATAGCTCTACTTAAACAATGCGACACCTATGCTCTATCGGGAAACTTAAAAGCATCGACTGGATCGTTGCTTTGTAACTTACAGAAAGGGCCGTAGATGGAAAGCAGTACTTAAAATCGACAATGCAATGAAATTGAAAAGCGGAATAAAAAGAAAAAAAAACATAATAGGTATAACTGTTTAGATGGATTGAGGCTTCACCGGTTAAAAAAAATATTTTACAGAGAAGTTATACTTTGTAGATTTTAAGAACTAGCAGCGCTTATTTTTTGAAAAATGCAACATACCTTTTCGAGGTCCATTTCATAAGGGCATTACTGAAATAATAAAAGTTGCAAAATCTGAAGAAAATATTGTAATGTGATATGTAATCTATTAGAACTGATATATGATATTTCTAGAATACGACTGAAACTGAATATTTGCCTCAATAATCGTCAATTTCACTGTTTTATAAATAATTCTTGAAACCACACGAGTAGTATCACGTTTGTTTTGCTCGAAGAAAATAAAGTACTGACTCAGGCTATTGTCAGTTGACAGAAGTAAACATTGAGATCGGAAGAGCTCGGCTTATTGCTTTGCCTATATACCGCTAGCGCTAGCCACGGCCACGGGTCCAATTTTTGGATGTTTCAAGAGTGATGTAATACGGAAGCTGAGGCTTTGCCTTTAGGCTTTTAAGTAAAATTATGATTAAATTAGTTTGCTATTAATTGGTAGCAGAGATGAAGTTCATAACTCGATTAACTCATACTTAATTAGATTTCATAGATCTCCCTATTCTGGCATTTGGTGCTTTTCCTGTGTTTCATATTACCCCACACATGTTGCGCTTCGTTGCTTGCCGGCGCACGCAAAAGGATTTAGTAGGATTTATAGACTTCAAAACAAATATTGTTAAAATTAGTGCAAAAGAAATATGTGATTACTTTCCAAGAAGTCATAAGCCCTTTATTAATTTGAAACAGATTCTTCGTCATAGTAGACTTTTCAGAAGCAGAGTTAAAAAGGGGGCAACCTTGATTGTATTTTGTAGGACGCAGTCCTTTTCCTTCTCAACTAAAATTTTATTAGAGCCGCTAAATCACTTCTCATTGTTAGCGGAGAGCTTAAGCACACACCTCAAATACTTTGCAAGGATTTTAAGTTTTTTTTCCAAGTTTTACGACATGAGAGGAATTTTACGTAGACAAAAACAAAAAAGCAGGGCACCTGGTTCATGTGAAGAATTAACGACAAAATTTTTTTTAGCTCTCTGCGTACTTCTCGTAGTACCTCCGCTGTTTAGGGCTAACTAAATGGAATATGCTTAAACTATGCTCACGTGCAATCTCCTCTCCATCCGTGGTATTAAGTTGCACAAAATGAACAGAAAAAAATAAGATGCATCTAAAAGCAGGACGAGCGTGTACTTTTATTGCTTTGCAGTAATTGCCAGTGAAACGCACCGTTTCATTCATGGCCACACCGCGGAGTTTGCCTGAGAGAGAAAGAAATGGAGCAAAATAAAAATCCTTCCTGTCAGCTAGCTTTTCAGAAAACTGAAAAACTAAAAGTTGGAGCAACACAAGCGCACTCATACAATAATTTACTGTTTAACAATAGCACTAAGACGAGCCATAATTATGGTGGTGGATGAATGAAGGTAAAGGAGGAAACATGCCTTGTATGCCTCATTGCGAGCCCCCTGAAGGCAAAGCTCTAAAGGAAATAGTATGTCAACATTCAAACACCGTCACCATCTTTATTATCTTTCTATCATCAGAATTTCATGAATGCTGAGAGAACTCACTTGCTCAAAACTGCTCAAAAGGTCTGTGTTTATAGCTGCATTATTATCGTGCCATTGTAATGTATGCATATGCACGCCACATAGTACAAGCAGGCAGTCAGAAAACATCCCTGTCCAAGAATAACTGCCGTGCTCAAATTTTTACCTCAGTTCGCCTTCTCCACTATACCCGTCTCATATTCGGAACTCTGACAAAGTGCTGATTTCATTCTTGAAACCCTCCCTGCCTTACAGAAAATATTTTGTGAGCTGAGTTCTTTCAATAGAAGCTGGATGTAAAGAAAAAATCGTGTTTTTGTTTGACTGGGATCAGAGTACAATGAGCTTTAATTTAGCTGCTTTACCCCATATTGCGTAATAATATATTGCAATTATCAGCCTCAGACCAGATAATTATCCCGGACCACCAACTGGACTCCGTAAGTTTAAAGTTGACTACAGAAAAGAAATTCATACCAGCGTCCTTTTTATTGCTCATTATTACTCAATTTCGCTTCATTTTTTTCCTACTGGGTGCAGGAAAACCTGGGAATCAACACGTTTATGAAATGCTTGCAAAGAGCCATAAAATCAAACAAAGTATCTAAGAAATACAAAACAATAATCCTCGGAGTATATGCCTCTCAAATAATTGTTTAATTTATGCTGGTCGCCAGAGCAAACAAATGTAAACGGCTATGCACTTCTAGTACTTCATGGGAGTTTTGTAAAAAAAATATTTTTGAATTTGCGCACTTATGATTCCTTTGCAGAGGCCAAGTTCTCAGTGGCTTTTGGGCAGCCAGGCCAGGTCAACGCAAATAATATTCACAAACTCGCACTTTTTTTTAGTTTGTGAAGCATCTGTTCCTTCATTCAGCTGGTGTTTACCTCGTTTTTTTGCTAACAAACTAAAAAATTGAATGAATTAGCTGCGAACAGGAATACGAGTCATTCGTAGAGCTGAAACCGTTTAAACGTGAGGAGGATAAGTCGAAAAAGGTGAGATGTGAGGAGGAGCTCAAGATTTTGCAATACATATGGTGAAGCAAGTACAGTGCCGCAAACACTACATAATTTTTTTTATTGTGATGCTGATCACTTTTTAATGGTGACCCTTCTCAACCCAACAAGTTGTGATAAGAAGAAGGGAAGATGCGCATACATACTACGCTTCGTTACCTTCCCTTGTCGTATTTCACCGTAGAACAGGACAGCCCAGCGCAAAAGCTTCTTTTCGGTCCCTCTTAACAAAAAAAGGCAGAGCACTTTGATCCACGTACAACGTACGCAGACATTTCATCTCCTCAATTTTCAACACTTTGGTCCCCACATATTTGCGCATCATAACTTTTCTTCATTGCAAATTTCATTAGTAATGATAATAAAATTCATGCAGAGTTATTGTAACTTGATGAAATGATAATTGAGATGGTGGCTAAATTTATTATCGTTATTAAAAAGGCTATCTCTATCAGGAATATTTTTAGTGTACTCATTTTTTCCTCAGCTTGCCCATTCATTAGTCAGCGCACTTAAACTAAGCACTAATTAATTGTTAGTGGAAGCCAATCAGTTGTTAATATGCAATCCAAATAGTGAAGCAGTCGAAATGGAAATTAGCAAAAAATCAGAATGACTGTGCTAATAGCGTACGAAGGTTTTTTTAAAAGTCGGTAATTTAATTCTGCTGAAAAATGAAAAATGAAATGGAAAATTAATGGTGGAAAACGGAATTCTGTGCTGGATCTGAATATTTAGAATGATCTGTTTTGAACAAATTTTGTTTGACATATAAAGACAGATGCAGGAGAGGGTGAAATGATGCTGTTATCTCTTGGAAAGTAGTTATTTTGTGTAAGCCATTTTAAAGGAGGACTTTAAGCCAGGGTGAGTTTTCATTTGCTCTGAGGTTTCGGTGATGTTTATCACTGAAAATTCTATTTCGGTTCTTTTCATATCAAAGAGAGGATGGTCCTAGGGATTTGGATCATGGGGGCAGGAAATACATAAAAAAGGGACACTGTTGTGGGACTTTTGCGAGGTAGCTTGGAATGAAGGTTATAAACCAATAAACCATACAAACATGAGAGTGGAAGTTATCCCGGCTACTTGTTATCTTTGGGTACATCAAATACACATTCCCTTAATTGCTCGCGCTTTAATTTAGTCAATAGTCATAACAAGTTTTACACGATACATTAAAGTCGCTAATATTTCATAAAATTTGAAAAAAATATATATATTTTTATATTTTTTTTGTATAACTTGGGAGCGGCCGGACAAACGACTTAACGTTAAAGAATAGTAACTCCACTGCATGGCCCAGTGCAGGATTTCCCCATCAATTTTTATAGACACGAGTGCCTGCCTCGTCTGCTAAAGAGTGGAACAAAGATAGGGATCGGAGGGTTCCAGGGAAATAATGATGAGATGAAGATTATTTCGGGGCTCTATATCCTAACCACTTTGTATTATTATATTTTTTTTTGTTTCCCTACGAACTTTCCAGCAGGAGAGATGCAATTGGGTACATTTAGGCTCCCCTTAATCATATAGGGAATCACAAAAACATCATCAAATACTTTATTAGAAACTGGTCTGAGAAAGGATACTATTCTAACGGGGGAAAAAGTACAGGCTGTAAAACCAGAGTGCAATATTGACTCACCCATTGGCAGCACGATTAAGTACTGCCTGCATGCAATTGAAAATCGACTTTACTGCTCATTACATCTTCAAAAAAGAAGCAGAGCTGCAGTAATAAAAAGTTGATACTTGATGCCTTTGCTAGGGTTCAAACTGCAAAAGGATCGGCTTATGCTGGAATGAGTCGAGCTTGAAAGATCATGACAACAGCAGCAGTAGTAATGAGATTGGCATGACAAGAACGGCAAATGCAGGCTGAAGAGATGCTGGAAAAAAGCTCCTTTACCCAGGAATATTTTATGCTATTTGCAATGAGAGCATATAAACTGGTTCAGCACCTTACATCAAGCACATCGCAAAGCGCAAAGTAGGTATACACCAATGAATTCTAGAGTTTCACGCACTAGACCGGAGAGGGATATTATTGCACATTTACTTCGGGAAAAATGCCTTCTTCATGAGAATAAATCACGAAAACATCAAATATCCCACATTTCAGTTTCTCTTTTGTCCATGCTAGCCCCGTATCAGCGTGAGCAGTATCAAAAACGTGAACGGATTTTATTTAATTAGTACTTGACGGAGAGTCTGTGATGCCGATGAATGAGAAAAATCAGATTATTATGCATATATGAATGAAAAGTATTCACATTTGATTTGTATGGCCATGTAATGTGGTGCGGAAAATGGGAATGAAAATTTCATTTGAACCCATAAATTTTATTATCACATTTCAGCCTTTTCCAAATCGGTACTTGTATCGTTTATTGATTTGATGCACGTTACTTTACTAGCTAAACGTAGAGCTCCACTGGTAATCTGATCACGACAGTTGCATGAGTGTCTCCTGAGTGAAGTGCTCATCACCATATTTATTAGCTAGAATTTCGAATTAGACAAACTTATCTAATTACTGAATAATTATACTCATATACACCATTCGTTTTACATTTTCATGAATTGTAAGTACTGATTATTAATTAGTGATTATGTATAAATTATGAGTGCTTGAAGTCAAAAATCATGGCTAATTCGAAAGGCCACTCATTTTAGATTCTCGTTCTCCAATTGCCGTCCTTCTATATCTGAAATCTATCACTTACTCTGCCTAATCTGCCTTTTGATTTTTATAGCACATAAACTAGACATATTAAGCGTAAATACACTAAAAGTAACAAAGCCTTGTGAATGATGGTGCTGTTTGCATATATGACGAATCACTACAGTTTCGTACTTTTCGATTATAGCCATATTAGCCATAAAATATGAAAGCATATTACCTGGTTAGCAAGTATAATTTAATTTTTTTAAAAAAATTAAACTTAGACAATTTGAAATTCCTTTTCCCATAAATTTTACAAAGCTAGCTGACAGTAAGGCTAATTAGACACTAAAGAGTTGCACAAGGAACTGTCAAATGTTGTACATTACAACACTAATTATTCGCTAATTAACATTAATCAGAAAAGTTAGAAATTTCAATATATCTAATCCTAAAAGTAACTCAAAAAGACAAGTCCCATCCGAGCACGACAACGAAGTGGCTTCGACACTGGCATTTTAGGTTCAACTTTTAAGCTAGGATTTTGGGGGAAGATGGAATTCAAGATTTCGCTGATGATGAAAAGTCTCAAAAGAGGGATCTTCTTTCTGTACGTCTTCCTTCATGCCTCACTTTAAAAAAATACATTTTCTTTTAATAAAGGTTTGGAACGCATCATCAGCAAGCAAAAATTTTGCTGTTTTGAATGCACGCATGTGTGTATGTGAAAGAAGTTCTTGTCAAATAGGCAACTCTCTAGGTGTAGTACTGTACCATTTGTGGAGATAAAATGCAGGTTTTTTAAAAAAAATAAGACAAGTTGTAGTACAGAAAGGTTGAATAATGTTTTTTTTTGCTCAGCACACCAGAGATCCACAGACAATCAGTTATAGAGTTACATAATAAAACAAATGGGATGTTGAGCAAGTTAAAGTCAAGCAACCACACAAGTTTTTTCCCCTGTAAACCCTTAAGTTCACGACGAAAAGTCAAATTACTAACTCTTATAACTTGTTGTTTCTACACAACACAATTTTTATAGGATGTTTAATGCATAGTCGCTGATGGAGTTTGGGGTTTCCTTCGACGAAAAATTAGACTTTTACTTGCTCAGTATTTAGAGGACAATAGCAAAAAAAATTATTTATGCTTTGCAGGGAAAGGCTTATATGTCTAAAGTGTTCTCTGCAGATAGTAGAGGGATTTCTTCTTTCTCAGATGAAAATGTAATGCGAGCTGGTGAGCAGACCAATACCCTGAAAATGATGGAACAGCCGGCGAGATGATTCTTTTTGCACGTAAGAGTTGGGGAAGTCATGCACCGTCAGTTTTCAGAAAGGCAGAGTAGGTATGTAATACAAACTGAAAAAGTGGACACTTTTTTTTCATTGCGTAATTTATCATCGAAAGAGCTGAGGGTAGTCAAAAAGAAAATGTTTGGTGCCTTTACCTACCTTCTATTGTTACCTATGTAATTACACAAATGCGAAGACAATACGCGTCGTCATTAATAAATATAATTAGTGGCAGGCATGAATCGGAAGTCAATAATTTAGCTTTTTTTCTTTCCTGTGTAAAAATTAAGAAAAAACCCTTTCCCGTGCACGACAGTGCAGCAAGGAGCCTCATGAACATCCCCTAAGACAAAATTGCTAAATTGATAAGATATTACTTTTAGGGATGAGTTCTCAGGCAAGACTTTCGCTATTTAAAGAATTTCGGTAACATATTTTTGCAATACAATTTTTTGCTAGCATTATAGTGAAAATAAAAGTAAAAACAATTGACTAGCAGGAGTAAGAATCAGAGCTGCTGCCGTTATTCGTCAAATCCACATCATCATGATTTATCTTATGTAATATGTGCATCCCGCACAGCAGCTACGTTCTCTTTCCCATCGCATATGTCTGGTCGCTACCATGTAATCTATCAATTTAGCACCTTTTCATCAAATATTCCTACCATTTTTTTAAGTTTCACTGCAGAGTTTCATACTTCTAGCGCGGCGCGTCGTGCAAAAAAATGAAATCCTCTGAGTTTTCGCATTTCTGTAAACATTATTCTAGCCTCATCCTTTCCCTGTGAAACGTGTTTGGGTGGACGACAATTTCACTTCAAATCTCATTACTTTACACCCGCTGCTGTAGAATGTTTACGGTAAGTCATTTCATTTCAAGACATTTCATTTTTTACGTCAATGCTACTATTTCACAAAGTCAGAGCCGCTCTGCCTACTTACGTGAGTATATCATACAGATACTTTTTCTTCAAAAAAATAAAAAAACTTTGCTCGCAACTTCAATAAACCTTTTTTCTCCTTTTTTTCCTGGCAATAAAAATGCTCACATGAAAAAATCCTTCGGAAACTAGGTACACAGATGGAATGAGTGAAGATACCGAACTCAACAGCAAAGTCGTTTTAGTTGCCATGGACGAATTATTCCCAAAATCCAGGTTGGACTACGTTGCAAAGCACTCTTCGCTCGGCTCATGAAATCATGCCGTTTTTCTTTGCAGCTGGATACATACATATTACGCGACATATAGGGTGATTTAGAGTATGTTCCTGCATCTGTATCCATCATCTGTGCAGGTATCGCAATTTCCTTGGAAGTAGTAGTGAGTGGCAGCATCGAAAACGAGTCTGAATGAGGCAAAGCAGTGAACTGTGACTAGTAGCATTTACCTCCACACTTATATCATACTTTTTATCGGAGACAAGCATATGCTAAGGAGCCAGTGAGGAAGAGTGTGTGATGGAAGTAGAGCTCGTTACTTTCTTCTCTCAACGCAATTTACTTCCATTTTCATCCAACTTAATTCCGTATCTGTAGCAAATGGGGAGAATCTGTAGCATGTTTCATGTGCATTTTTAGTTCCTCTCAGAAAAGCTACTGGGTTGTGCTTACGTGCCCGCTCCACGTTACTATTTCGGCGAAGAATGAAAAAAAAAGTATTTTCAAACGGAAATTTCATTTGCCATTGTCCTCTCCTTATTCAATTTCCCACTTTACTCAAACTATTTGTAGGTCTTTGTCATCCTTTTTTGTAGCTTGTATATGGGCATTATGCTGCCTCACCACACTCTTTCTACCAAACTGAGTGCTTTTTTTTACGTGGGTAGCAAAGTTTGAACCCTGACATTGTGTGAAGTCTGCTTGCACATTCCCTTCCCGAAAGTTCAGAGAGTTCTTCCACCGAAAAAAAAATCCAATCTCAAGTCTTAGCAGCAAAAACCAATACACCCTTACTGAAAGCGCTGCTCTATACATTTACGTATGTAAAAAAGGAGCCGGAATTAATGCAGAATTTATATAAGATTTTTTTTCTTCATTTTACATAGCAAAAAAAAACGGGGAGAAAAGGGAACTTTTATTCATGGAATAATAATTACATTGTTAGGATGATGCTGTTAATGCAGATGATGATAATACGAGTTTGTAATACTTTTACCCACTCCATTAAAAGAAGGGAAGACAAACGAACGGATGTACATTGTTGCAAGAATGCAGTGTAAACAGGCAGGGGGAATCCTTTTTTACTCATCCGTGCACATCGTCGTGTCATACTCTTACTAGTAGTGCTAGTGGCCGCATCACACCATCAATGCAAAGTGGGTGATCTTACTGGAGGAGGGGGGTAGCTGGGCTCCGGAGTTCTCTTCCATGTACTACAATCTCACAACTTTTTAACGTAACATGCCAACATTGGAAGAGTTGAGAAGGATTTTTTTTTATTATTATTATTATTTTGGGGAAGCGAGCTATCTGGGTGCATGCATGTGTTGTGCAATCGCAATCCTTGCCATCGTTATCGTTACCGTACCACAGGTTTAGCTAACCTAGTCCTAAAAAACTTGAGCTTCGGTTCAGTCCATCGCTATCATCATCATCGTCTCGTCATCGTCAGCAGCAGCTCCTCTCCTCTGTAAAAGCCCAATCACCACCACTGTGACTGTGAAACGCATGCAACATTTTTTTTTTTGGACGATTGTTCATATACTCATCATTTAGATTCCCTTTCTCTTCCATGTTTGTCTGCAGCAGTAGGCACGGCACTACTTAAGTAGGTACAAGAGGCGCAGACACAGACGGGCATATTCAACCCCGTTTCTCTATCAAATGTCTTGCCTTTACTCCCTTCAAAAGCATGCAGTTTGAGTAGTGAGCTTTACTACTTCAAAAATATAAGGTTTTTGCTACGGACGAACAAAGATTTCCGATGCCTTTTTTCCTTCCCTTACCGAACACTCACTTCTCACTATTAAAAGCGTACAGAGCAGACGGATATGAAAAAAAAAGCTAACCCATTTACGCCTCAATGAAGTTATGCATTACTCATTTTGTGATTTGGATTTGAAAAAGTATGCACAACTCCGTTTTTATATGATTTGTCTGTATTTCTGGAATATTTTCCAATCACTTGCAGCTCTGTTTTGGCTGAGGAAAAAATGTTTTAATATCTGAAAAAAAATTAGATTTACACAATTTTTAAAGAGTTTGCGACTTGCCCTTCCATCATATCACTATTGTCGTGTATTTTGTCACCCGTAAAGGGTAAAAAATTGATCTTTAAAGGCTACGGAGAGCGCTATGCTCACAGGAAAAAAAGTGTAGATGAGACGGAAAAGAGCTGAAATTTTTTTTTATTTCAACTCCTTTACGGACGACGAGGACAAGGCAGCAAGATGAGCATTTTCATAAAATCATAAAATATACAGAGAATGGTGAAAAATTGTTGGGCTGAAGGAGTGTTGATGCCGGACAGGTTTATCATTTTTTGTTTTCTCTGGTTCTCTCTCCCCAAAAACGAGAGCTTGTCTCTATGTTTATGTGTGAAATTATATAAAGTAAGAGAAAAACCGTGTTCCGAAGCAAACGCAGCAAGAGTTGAGCGAGGATTCATTTAACGCAAAATTCATAGCCAAAAATTCTTATTTTTTTTGCTGTCGCTTCATTCTCTCTCCGCTTTTTCCTCTCAGCAGTTGTGGTCCCCTGCAAACAGCATGCAGAGAGGAGAGAGTATGTGTTTGTGTGTGTGTGGAATAAATGCAGTGGAGTGGACTCAAAGCAAATGGTTTTGAATTCGACTTGACATATAGAAAAATTCCTGGTTGTAGAAGAACTAGCAGGAGGAAAAGAATCCTCTGCTCTGTAGTCTGTACTTTTCGTGAAAACATTAAAAAGCTCAGCCACTACTACCGTTCCTGTTTCTCTTCTCTTCTCTGCACAACTTCAAACTTTGTTCTTCGCCTCTTCCCACAACGTTGCCGGGAATGGAGAGAGAGAGAGTGGTGGAGTGAGGCATTGGATGGTATTTTGTAACAGGGCCAGGGAGGCCGACTGATTGGACGTAAACTAAAGTTCTGGTAAAATGTACTGCGCTGAATGCCATGAACAACTTTTCACATTCTGAAACAATGTACGAAAGACCTTGTCCGTGTAAAAAGCTCTTCTCCGTGCCGTGCTTCTCATTCATTACACTCGACTCGTACGCTGTGGTGGTAGTGGAATAATGGAGCAACATTGGGCAAGAGCGTTTTCCCTGAGAAGAAGAAAAAAAACAAAATCTTCGTATTTTGAATTAGATAGAGTAGGAACGTGAACGTACACATATACATATATACTAAAAACACTAATATTTAATGAGATGTATGGATGGACTGAGGACGTCGAAGAGGACGGTAAGTCCAAAAAAAAAATAAGTATTGCAAACATTGTACAAGAAGATTGGTATGCTCACATGAATGCACATCTTTTTACTGTTTACGTACACACACTCGAAAATCCCCTTTCTCTTGCTCACTCTTTCGCTCGGAATACATAATTGCATCCTCTGTTATGTAATAAAAGTGTGGCTCCCTAAGCATGTTGGTTAGGCTTACTCAGAGTTTTGCAGCTTAAATGGACGGATGTTACCCTACACACAGATGAACTCTGCAGAGGGAGTATGGACGGATTACACTGTTAAAAAAATTGTACTTTCTACGCTGCCGAGTGTATGCTCTTGCGTGTGTATGTGTGTACCCCTGTAAAAGTGGATGATACCTACTTGCATGAGCGAGAGTGGTCTCCTCAAAGCCTCCAGCAGCAGTTGCACAGCAGACAGGATTGGAAGGGAGAGGAAGTGTGATTGTGACGCTCCTGGCTCAGGATTTTTTTCTTTTTTGCTTGTGTACGCTAATGAAAAGTTTTTGTGAGAGGAAAAAAGGAGAAAATTTTTAATGAACTAAACTGTTTCCCATGAAAATACGCTCTGTTCAGAGGCGAGAAGGATTACGCGCTATATCCCACTAAAAAAAATATTTTGAAATTATAAATGTTCATTTAAAATATTGAGTAAAGTGATGTGCTGCATTTATCCTGAAAGTGTGCATGTGTGAATTTTTTGCAAAAAAAAGGCGCTCTGCTAACTCATACTCCTCTCTAGTATGAATAGCATTCCTCGAAGGATGCATCACCAAAGTGAGCTCACTCAAAAAAGGACGGATTTAAGCAGATAACTAGGTAAATGAAAATGTACCAATTTCAGAACATTTTTTTCTCTTCGTTTTTTTGTACTCTCAGCTAATTCACTTATACACTTCGCTGTGGGCTCTCAGTTTTGTGCCTTTAATTAAAAGCCTTATTATCATCGCCACTTCATGATTAGAGTAAAATGTGACAAAAAAAGACGAGACAAGAAGAGTACTGGCTGAGAGTGAGCAATACATTGTCTCCGCTACAAGGCTATATGCTGTGCTCATACTCTATTAAAAACGAGTCCTATAAGCTCTGCATGAGCCTAGAGGGTTTCGCTATAAAAAACAGAGTAGGAAAAAAGATGTAGATGCTCTCGCCAGACTTTTTTTTGTACATGGCTATATAGACGCACACACGTACACACACATCTATGCACAAATAAATATATACGCACAGCAACAGGGAGAGAGTTGTCCGAGAAAGAATATGTGAGACTGGTCATCATCACCACTTTTCCTAACCTTGACAGAGAAGTTCAATACACCAGAAATTCACATTGGACCTCAATCAGCAATCAGACAGGGAAGAGCTTTTTTTCGAATATTTTTGTCACTTTTTTTGGCATGATAAGACCAGAGCGTAGGGAAAACAGAGCGAGTAAAAGTGGAAACGCATTTTATTAACTATTTATATTGGTTGTAGTTTTTTGGGGTGTTTCATGCGTTAAAATTGTAGGTAATCTATTTACTAAAACATTTGGTACTTACACTTTGGCTCATCATCTTTTGCATCATTGTCTGCCGTCAAAATCAGCGGAGATCAGTGGATTGAAACGCAGCAGCAGAGTATCTCGAATCTCTGCTCTAGCCATAGCCAGTGCAGATCTCACAGAAAAGTCCCCTGCACAGCTTCATGTTACACGGCAAGTGAATAGGATATTAAAGGGTTGAAGAGAGCAGAAAAAAAAATTGTAATAAAAAAAATTAAAAACAATACTTGTCTACATGTCGAAATCTTTCCAGACTGATAGTTACGTGTGAGAACAAAAACTGGTCTTTACATCAAAATGATACACTTTAAGCAACCAGTAAAAAAAGTTGATTTAGATTTTTGTAATTTAAATAGCAGTAACATCGGCAGATCGCCAGATCGGATCTATCCGGAATGGCTATTTTAGGCTCTACCAATATTCCACTTTTTCTCCAGACCAGATTTATCTATTGAAAAAGAAGATTAATTTTGCAAGTAGGTAAGAAAAGTTATCGCGATGAAAGGAAGTCATAAATCGCAACGGTACGATAAGTGAAAGGCACACTTGACGAGCACTTTTCTTTCACATTCTCCTTCTCTTCTAGCCCATATTAAAAATGAAATATAATAGTTTGTGTCAACTGCGGGAGACATAGTTTTGTTTAATAGCTGCACGTGAAAGGATGCCAATAAAAAGGTTTTTTTTATTACGTACGAAATTTAGCACCATTTTGTGCATTGCAGAAGTTGCTGAGCATAAATTCAACAAATAGAAGTGTAGGTTCAGCAAGAGCAGAGAACACAAATCAGATAACTTAGCAAGAAAATCTAATTATGCTGCTGCCTCCATCACTGGAACTCGGAATGGACATAATATTTTGTATTAAGAGTGCGATTTCAATCACCCAAGTTTGCCTAATGCCTTTTAGGTAGTGGAGCATGTGTTTGCCAACAAGAGATTATTATATTTTCATGCGTTTATGACTTTCCATAAATAGACAATTAGTGAGGTTTAGAGGTGCTGAATGTGCCGTTAGCAGATTTATTTTTAAAGCTATTACCCCGCAAATCCTTTTGAATTGACGATTACACAGAACATTATGCCCATAGATAAGCGACAACTCGATTCAAGAAAGAGTCAAAGTAGAGTAAGAAGTCGTAAAAGTGATTACAAAAGAAAAGATTAAAAGCTAAGCATGCGGCTCCATTGACAGCCATCATTATAAATGTATAAAAATAGAGGTAGTAACTTTATCTGTTTGAAAGACTCATTCGCCCGATTTCACGCTTTCTTCCTTCTCCCATAAAAAATATTTTAACATGCTCTTTATATCACTTACACTGAGGACATCAACTAGATAAAAATTTGTAAGCGGGATACTCACGAAGCAAAACTTCCATAATTTTTTTTTCTTTCGCCCTTCTTTGTGCACATGAAAAAAATGTGTTCTAGGCCCTATAGAAAAATCAGTAGATAAAATCTCTGAACGGAAATCAGGGAAGATGCGTTTTACTTCGATTTCATCACCATTTTCGTTCTCGTGCTAATTTATGGACTTTACGTATTAATTTTAGCACAGTTTAAAATTGGGTTAAGGACAAATTGCCTCTTGATTTATTTCATTTCCCTCTCACGCTTGCACACTCCTCTGACTAGCTAACATGGTATAAGTGGTGAAGTGTTTTCGCAGCTAGTAGTGTTAATTTAATGATGCAAAAAATTAGATTTTCTCTATCGACTCCGTCCTCTGTTTTCCGTCACATTGGCAGTGGAGTGACTCCAGCCAGTAGAGCACAGCTATTTCCATCGATAGTAGTAGAAGCTCTCATATAGAGCAGCACACTTGCAGTACCTATACAGGTAGATAGATGCATTTGCTCCGTTGGCATCCGTCACTCGTAAAAGTCACTAGTCAGTGTTTTTAGAGTACACGAGTACAGGCAAGAAAAAAAAGTGTACGACACGAGTGAAAAGAAGTAGACTCGACTTTGTACACGCTGCACAGTTATTTTTGTTGTGTGCGCCTTGGAAGTACATCGTTTCTTCCGTTCCGAGAAAAACCGTCTTTCCTGTGAACCTTTCTCCTTTCTTGGCTTTATCATCCTCGTCCCTCTCCAATGCTCTCTTTCATTTCTTTTTTACTCAGTTTAACTTGCCATTTCCTAAATTCTCGGCATTTTCCGGCTTCCATCTCTACGAGCATCATCATTCTCTTTAGTACAGCAATCAGCAGCAACACTGTTTCTTGCCTCTTTTCCGCTTCAATATCTCTTGAACTTGTCTACTTGCTCGTGCTCGTGTAGCGTGCCATGTCCTTTTTTTAAGAAAAAACAAAGCTCTTGGCGAAAGCAGTCTGGATTATGTCCTTAAACTAGGGAATTTATGCGTATATTTTTGTTCTGCTCGTGCTGTCAGCTAAGAAAATAAAGAATGAAGTAGTTTATGAATTGATGTCGGGTATTATGATTTTTTAGAGGGAGGGAAAGCCATCTGAATATGAAATGATTAGTCCGAAAGTAGTAGAAAAATATGCCATAATTAGCGCATAACATGAATAGATTTTAATGAGCGGAATATGGTGCTTGTTACCCGAACGAAAAAGAGAGCAATTAATAAGAATTCTTTGACTGAACTGTAATTGTGAATTGGGCATATGTGCAGGATTGCTGGCCAGCGAGGAGACGACGTCAGGAAGACTGAACAGGGAAAGGGATGTAGTCATAGTCATAGCGTGCGAACTGATATCGTTATAAGATCCGTTTGAAATTCGTATGCCATGTGAGCGAGGAGCGAATTCAGTACAACGTCATCTTCCATCGTAAGCGGGGAAAAGTGTTTCTGGCGAGCTCTATATAGGAATCGATGTAATTACATGAGTCTGTAATTGAAAACGGGAGGAGTGGCAAGTGAGTGCTGCTGTGGAAAAAACGCTACATGAGATGAGTTCTGCATCCGCAGCGTCGTCCTCAACAAAGAAGGTAGAATGGTACCATTTGGACAGAGTTCAGATCGCAAAACGGATCTGCTTGGATCCCACAGCGATCAAACTTAAAACTGCGCTAAATAACAACAACAATAACAATTACGGCAGCAGCAGTGGTGGTAAAAGTGCTAAAAATAGTAATAATAACAATGTGAGCTCCACTGGAGGTGGCACCAACACTACCAGTGCCAGTGCTGCCTTAATCGCAAGCAGCAACAATAACAATAATACTACAAAGACAACAAAGATAACAAAGCCATCGCACGAGCAAATCCAGAATCATCCTAGGCTATATCCAAAATCTGGATTCGAGTCTGGGAGCACTGCAAGAGGAGGCCATGCTGCGACACTAGATCCTTCAAAAGGACTTTTTTCCACTTTGCGGTTTTCTACCGGTGGTGGGAGCACACCTTCCACTATCAAGTCTCTATCCCCAAATTTCATAAGTTCTGCTTCACCAGCCGGAAACAGACAGTTTGCCGCACTCCAGCAGAAGCGACGGCGGAAGGCAGCCAGAGCTCTCGGTGGCACTCCACAGCAATCAACGGATCTGGTGAGACCGAGCAAAGAGCTAATTGGCGAGGAATGTCTGCTCGTCAAAGAAGGGAAGAGCGTAGTGAGCTCATGTGGAAGTAGCAGTAGGAGCAGCAGCAGCGGAGTGTCCAGCGATTTCGAAGAGTTAGACACGAGCAGTGGCAACACCATGAAGGGAACAAGTGTCAGCCCTAGAGGGGGAGGGGACTGTCAGTCCTCCTCTGACTGTGAAGACGAGGACGAGGAAAGTTCTATTCTCCCTCTTCCGTTTGTCCCCACCACCAAACTTAGTACTAATATTAGTGCCGCTAATAACAGTAGCAGTGGTAGTAATCATAATCTCAGTAATTTAAATATTTTGAATAGTGTAAGTGTCCTAGTTGATGGTAGTGGTGCGAGTGGTGGGAAAAGTAAGAGTGTTACGATTTGCAAAGGAAGTGGCGAGCGGGTGGTTCTGAGCACGCCAACAATAGTGAGTGGGAAAATCGCTCTTGTGACAAATTGCAAACCCCATGCAATACTCAACGGAGTACCAAACACAAAAATCAGGATGGAAATGGCGACGAACAAGCACAAAGCTCACAGCTCCACTTCAGCCTCATCTTCCTCAGCTAGTAGTGGGAGTATTGATAATGACCGTGATACCGACAATAGCTTTTCCGAATTTCCTACAGACCTTGACTTCATAGGGATGGTGGACAAAGGGAAACGGAGAACGGATCGCTATGACTCGTCTGAATCGTCGGACAGGTAAGCAAAAACACTTTTCTTACTGGGTTATTAGTCAGTAATTTAAAATTTATTTGACTGCTGCACATAAACATTTTTCAGTCTCTTCAAATTTATTACTTTTTCCTACAAAACAGCTCTTTTGTCAGCCTGGGAAAATAAATATACAGAAATGGTTTGAAATGATAAGAGAACCTTATCAAAACATTGGCTTACGCACAGCATATTTTCGAATTGCGATAAGCCGATTTGCACAAGCAAGGTGAGCCAATATAATGGGGAGGGTTCGCATACGACAGAAATGAGAGAATTAGGTAAATAGTTCACAATTCACATTTATATTTTGAATTTCCTTCAGTTGCTCAGTTTTTCAGTGCTGACTACCGTGCTCACTGCGATTGTCTTTTTTTATCGCTGCGAATGCAACGTGCAGTGCACGCACGTCACACAACCACAGACAGAGAAGTGATGTCATTTTTATCTTGTACAGAAATAAATACATTAAATGCTGTATTAGCAAGAAAACACTGATAACGTTCGATTTCCCTAGTTTGGGGCTGGGTATATATGCATTACGCCCAGCTCTGCATCAGTGGTAATTTTTTTTTACTACATCCTTCACTTTCAGACCCATCAACGGTGAGCTCACATCCTGTCATGTCTACGTATCCTTTTAAAATATCTCATTTATTTTAGCTGAAATGAGACTCTTTTGCTATTTATATGCATGTCTCTGATGTCAAGTGAGCTCAGAGCTTTCAAGTGTTTTATGAATGGACCATCATCATGATCTTATCTTGTCTAACTTCCGTCAAAAAATACGTAAACGCAAAGGAAAAACTCATAGAAAAACAAATAGACCTTTTACGAACAAATTCTGTTGACACAACCAAAACCCTGATTTCCTCCTGCCAAGTGTAAATTTCATTTCTCGACTCCCAAATTTAAAAGGCCATTAAAGAATTGTTTCCTTACCACAAAAGTCCCAAAACTGCCACATACTCGCCTAACTTCTAAACCTTGTTGCTCCAGCCATCATGACAAAAAATAATTCAATTACCTCCTTCCACCATCAACTTTTACCTGTGGATGAAGGAACAAAACATTTCATCGTCGTCATCTGCGCCTCTTCATGTCCGTCCATCTGTCCTTTCAAAAACACGGTTGCTCATCTTGAAGGAGAGACAATTACACTTATCACCACCACCTCTGTCTCTTTTTTCTCGTCAATTATAATGGTGGTTTGGAAAAAAAGACTGATGATGAGACTTTCTTTCTCATTCTTTCATTCCCTCTCTCTTCGTTCGCCCTCCTGGTTTCATCAGGTAGCTGAAAAATAATATCAGCATCACTTTATGCACCGAGAACGACGTGTTTATCCCTGTTTGACAGAAGCTGTCAGCAGCAGAAAAAAGTCCTACTAAACAGTGACATTAGATTGGGTTAAGCAATCATTCAACATTTCATTTCATTCTTAGTTATAGTAGACCTGCAATCATTACGAGTGATAATCTCCTTTCGCTCTCCATATCTCGGATATGGCATTGCTCAACCTTCAGATGAAGATCGTCACGACGATGATGGTAAATAATATTAACAGTTGGTTGCATGCATGCATGCACGTAATCATGATGATAATGACGACGATCATTTAGCATTTCTCTTCCTATTCCTCTCCCTGCCATTTGGTACTGTACAAGAGTAACTTTATCAACAATGTTACATGTAAGCAGCTTTACGCCTCGACAAAACCATATCAATTCCTCCCCTAGAACTGAATGGGGATGTGCCTATGTGCAGAACAGAGGAGTTTGTGAGAATGAGAATACTATGCGCAGGCACAAACCGCATAGCCCCCACTATTTCAAAATACATTGTATAGAGTGACTCCAGAAAAAAAGTATTTTAGATGAACGAGAAAACAACCCTGTTCGTATATGCAGGGAGAAAATTGGAGAGAGTAAGAGAGGGTTGGTTCGTCTCTCTACCACCACCACCACCACCATCATCATGATTATCCATCGACCGTCTCATCATTCTCAATATTTACTGAATACCAAGCATAGTAGATAGTTGTTAGGCAAGAAAAAAAAGACTGTACATGGACTGATGGTACAATGCCCTGCTGAAAGTGCGTGGAGGTGGGTGGGACATTGCACACACAGAGAGAACCTCTTCAATTCAATATTACATATTTTCCTAGTAGTAGTGCTGGACTTTTTTTACACTGCTTTCTACACAATAGTGCAACGTGGATGACGTCAGCAAATAATACTATTTCTGTTGTGTAGATTGCACACAATGTACTGGAAAGGACGGAAAGCACGTACTCCACAGAAAAAAAATCTTTTTTTCATCTTATTCTTCCACCCTGGCATCCCTTATCTTCCTTCCTCCTCTCATCTCCTCTTATTATTTTTCCAGCAGCCGTCTAGCCTAAAGGCTTCCCAGGGAGGGAGAGCAAACCTGACACTGTACGCAATGGCTGAGGCCTTTTGTTCCTTCAAACCCTACGTGGGTACGCACACATCCAGTGCTCCTCTATCTGCAAACGTCCTCGTTCACATCATAATTTTTTTTCATTGTTATCTCCGTTTCCATACGAAATTTCAGCTCCTGTTTAGCTCAGCATTTAGAAGTTTTGGACATGGCCACTGATATTACTCTCGACTGATGTGTTTATGATGAAGGAGGAGAATAAAAAAAATAGAGGAAAAAGATCCACTTTATATACCACTACTATTAAAGGCAACTTTTGAATATATCAGTTTTACATCTTTGATCTGTAAATCTTCCTTCCTGCAAAAAAATATTTAATCACTTCTGTGAATTCAAGTTTTTAGGGCTTCCAGAATGATGAAAAGAGCTTTTCTGGCTGTACGAGTGGAACGGATAGATTTTTAGATGATGCCAAAAAATATTAAGGCAAACGGAAAAGGGATGCATCCTTGATGCAATCCAATCCCTGAATCATTTTTATTGTAAATCGTAAAATGCGCAACTAGATTTTTTTTCCGAAGAATATATCATCATTATACAGTCAACTGATATAGCAGAGTGGGTCTATTATACACGTTCCTCGTCATACTCTCCTCGAGCAACATCTGCCAACCATTCAACTAGCATAGTGGTAACTTTTTTTCGGAAGGCATAATTTTATTATGATGAAGAGGGCAAAGTGAGTAGTCATTATTGCATCATTCAAAGTACAGCATAAGATTATAAGAAAGGAAAAATAATGAAAAGGAACTGACAATTTCTAAAACTGGTAATGAAGGAGCGGATAATGAATCGGTATCGGTCCAGTTATGCATACTTGTATTAAAAATTATGCCATAAAATAGGTCCATGATTATCCCAAGTAGCAGCAGTTAACACCATTTCGGCATTTCGGTGCTCCAGCCAGCATATTTTTTAATTGTGTGCATATTTTGGCAGATGGTTCTTCATTTTTATGACTTTTTAGGTATGTAACAAATAAAAAATATCAAACACAAAATTGTGAGAAGTAATCTGCAGTAACTAGAATGTATGTGGCAGCTACACTACAGTATGTAAGCACGGATTGAGATGAAAAAATTAATGGCATTTCGCACTTACATGAGGGAAAATAAAAAACAGTTCTGGGTATATTCACAAACTTAAAAACATTTCCCATTTTGTCGATTATGAGACGTAAAAGTGCTTATAGTTAATTAACTTAGTTTCTAAAAAAGACAAAGGTCAACACAATAATTTTGAAAGCTTATTGGAGCCCAGAAACGTTAGCCCAAGAAGTACCTAGTACAGCCTTAATAACAAAGTCGATTTGTGACGGAGACGAGACGGAGCTTATGGGAGTTGACAAACTTTGTATTCGATAACAGAAAAGGCATTATTTACGCTTAGGCCAAAGTTTAATTTTTTCTCAGCTCATAACTACAAAGAAAAGCTTTGTTGACATGGATTTAAAAAAGCAGCATCAGCAGTGAGCTAGTGAGCATCCGAAATTCGAGCCAAAATTGGAATGTGAGTTGGGCTGGTTTTTATTAGATTTAACATATACGAGTCAATTCTATTTTTTTTGAAAATGACGTCTGTCCTGAGGCACTAAAAACTCTGGAAAGGATTTGGATTTTTAGCTGGCAATTGTATGCCTGTTGCTGTTTAAATTGAGCAGCACGTAATTAGAAACGTTGGATCAGGTTACACTGTCAAAAACTGTTTAAAATCTCATCATTTCAGCAAGCTGCTTTTCATAATTTAAATCTTTGCGAAAGCTCCCAGTAAGTAGTTTCCTTTGAAGTTTCAATCATCCGCCAATTAATTACTAGAATTAGAAAGATTACTCTCACGTATTGCGGGTAAAAATATCTTGCACTCAGGATGAAAAAAGTGCTTAAAAGCTTCCTCTGTTGAAAAGAAATTGCATGCAAGATAATGGAAAAGTTATTTTTCATAAAGTAATTTCTTAAATGTGTGAATGAAATATACACGGGATAAAAATAAAAATAAAATTCCTGCGCTAAAATATCCACGCTTGGAGGAATGTTCACTTCGTACCTTTTTGCACATCAGATAACAGAAGCAGTGTGGAAATATAGAACATCGTAATGTACTCATTTTTATCTCTTAATTAAATAAAGCAACACTGCTGATTTTGATAATCCAGCACTTGTCAGCGCAGCATGAACTCATGCCACTTCATGAAAGTAAGGTACATTCATGGCAGAACGCTAAAGAAAGATATATGCGCCTACGTGCAAGTAGTTTGCTCTTTTTTTTAAAAAAAATATATAAAAACTGAGTCAGTAAGTTTAGTCGGCAGCAGCCAAATAGTTTTTGTATAATTATGTGACTACAAGATGGAAGGAAAAACCTGCCTGATGCTATAACAATCTAATTGAATGATCATTATTGCTAATTTTCTTTTCTCGTAGTGGAGTCGCAACATTGAGCCCTAGTGCAAGTGACTCACCGGAACTGATTTCAACGTGTTGTGACTTCACCTCGGAACATTTGGATGTGGGGAACCTGATCTCGGCAAGTCGTTCGTCATCACTGTCTACAGCGTCGTCAACATATCCTACCATTAATAGTAGTAAATCTTCATCTCCAACTTCCTCATCGTCCTCCGTGTCGTCATCGTGCTCGGGTACAAGCGCCGCATGTCTCAATGAAAGACAAAGTAAGCCAGCGACGGGCTCGGACTCGACAACTACAACCATATCCACATCCACTAGCACCAACGCAAGCATAATTGAAGCTTCGTTACCCTCATCAACCGGTTCGGACTCTTCTTCGTCGCTGCAAACCAATCCTCCAGTTCATCAAGAAACGCTTTGCCTGTGGAAAGGTTGTACTTGTTCTACAACCGAGGCCAGTCACAACATTCTTGAACATATCCAGGTATAACCTCACTCGCGGATTTTTTTTTCACCTTTTTACTCGCAGAAAATTCCTTTTCACAAGTACAAATGACCTTTCCCGCATACCATCTCATATTTCTTCTAGTGGGCTTACCTTTTGCTTGTTAATCTCACAGAAAGAGGAGACCACTACGTGGTGGTTTCTTCTCTAAATAAAACAATTTACCGAGGCATTCAGATTCGCCGAGTTAATGACACGATACTATACACGAATGATGAGAGTTGCCAATTAATTATTATTTGCAAGAGTGTAGTCACCCGAGGGGTGTAACTTTTTAAATGGCAAAGTTTGCTTTTCATAGAGCTCCCTACTCCCTTTATTTGTTTAAAGCTCTTTCATAGCCAACCATTTAGAAGAAAAACCCCGGTAGCGACTCACTTTTCAGCCAAAGTGTTTCATAATTTTTCGCAAGGAATTGAACCGAAATGGAGTTTCTTTGTTTCTCGGTTCTGATATCTTAATGAAATTCTATGGAAAATGTAAGTAGACGTTTGAGGTAATAGTTTCTAAATAATGAAGTAGCTCTCGTTTTCACGCTTTACACAAGATGAGTTACAGCGATAAAAACCTACTTTTCTCCAAAAAGCAGACGAAATTACCCCGAGCTTTGTTAGAATCAGAAGCGCAGCCGTAAGTTCATGAGGCAGAACAGAAAATATTCTCACCGAGTTTTGCTAAGGCAAACATGTTAGGTAGATAGTTTTTCATGTTGGCAGAACCGTATTTCGCAACACTTGTAACTCAGTCTCCACCACCACCACCGCTGCACATGTTAATTTACCATTTTATGAATTATTAGCATGTTTTTATGTTCTGAACACCATTAAAAACTACGTATCCACGCGGCGCTCGCCTAAATTAGAACCACACTTCCGTTCCGTCCAACATGGCTGGACTATATCGGAGGAGGGAGCCGCACTCATATAAGTATATACGTTCTCATAGCACTTTTTTTTAAAGTACTGTCTTGAATGAAAAATTGAGTGGGTCGTGGCGAGTTTCAAGGAAAAAGAAAGTTACATGCTCCAATCGACCAAGTTTAATTTAGGGATGGGGACGGCGGCAAAGGAAATTGCATGCGATTTCGTCGGACCTCCGTCCTTCTGACGGTCATGTACCTTGAAGTTCAGGGAAAAAGTTGAGTTTGTTGTGGAAATACTGGTTGGTTTGCTAGCTGGCTCCTTCTTGCGACTAGCTTGTGATGGTGGCATCTCTATTGATTTTAACTTTGCCTGCTTCTGCTCCCCTTGTACGCCTTTTCCCACTGAGCGCTGCACCATGCCAGTCTATTTTGATCTGATGTCAATACTTAGTACGAACTAAAACTGTATGTGTGTGGTCTGGCGTAGTCTGTGGCTTCCAAGCCAGCGAGCAGACTTCAGACTAGCATACGAGTGTGTGCCAGTGGTGGTACGCTCTGCCGACCGGGCATGCTGATGATACATAATTTTGAAGAAAACCGAAACCCAGCCTTGCCAAATTACTTTCTAGGAAGAAAGCACGATGCAACTCTATAGTCTGGCTACAGGAGAAAAGGCTGGCGTGTTCGTGTTCCTTTCCACTTATTGTGTCAGGAACTTGAATGCATATGGCGCCACGAGGTTATGGGAAAAGGGTTTACACCTTCAAAACGATTTTTTAGAAGAAGGAGCATGCATGTACTTGCTTAATTTATTTTTTCGCAATGTTTTTTTCCTTTATTACTCAGCATATAGTTGTAGCCCAAAGTAGTATTGGATTTTGAATGCTTCGGAAAATTGTTTGAAAAAATTGATGGATTAATGCACAGATGCTGACGTTTAATTGGCAGATATTGAGATGATTTGCTGTATTCTGTCTGCATAATGTGATTACGTTTAGGTTAATTATAGTAATAATATGTGTTGGGGGAAGTCTACATGCCTGGTTAAATTTTTTTTTTACAGACAACGCACGTGGCACCTCAAATGAAGACTGTAGGTTAATCTTCCCGGGTTGTGGTCTTTCATTCTCCTCTCAGGTAAGAAATAAAATTTAAGTGGTTTGTGGTGATGTGCGATGGCGTGGTAAAATAATGAAATTTAAATCTATATTTGGCTATATATGTAAAAATAGAACGCACTGGAGAGACACGTCAATAGTCATATCGCTACCAATGGTACTACAAATGGAACGCAAGGGAATTCAACGGTGGCTAATAAGAAGATTGATTCTAGCCCTGCAAAGTCATCTCGTAGGAAAAAGATTCGCTTCCGCAAACAAAGGGTTAATATAGGTAGGTGGAGATAGTAGTCCTAAGCAAATTTGGAATTATTAATTATAGCAAGACAATTAAATAAATAATCGTTCTGATCACTTTCCGCAACAGGTCAACGGGTGGACTACTTTGACAAAAGAATTATGGAGGTAATTAAACACTGGCTTGCATCGTCTGTGGATCAGTTTGCTGTTAATGCGCATGACTGTACCTTCAGAGGAGAGGTAAATATAAACAATCCTAAGTTACTCAAGTTTACTCAGCTTATCTTTTCCATTTTAAGATTATTTAAACGAATAAATTTTGTAACAGATCATAGCCAGACGAGTAATTGCCCTCTGTGAGCGACAGGTTTTAGTACGATGGCATCCCAGGTTCATGTAAGTATTGTTTTCAAAATGCAGGTGTAATCATACGCAAGAGCGAGAGGAGATGTAGAGTTCCATCTTTCATTTTCAGATTACCTGATGAGTGGGTTCCAGAAAGCAAGTTTGCAAGAATAAAACTCGTGCCACTACGACGAATCCCCACGGAAAAGATCCGCCTCCTGTACCCCTCGCTATTCCCTCCAATGCGACAAGAAAAAGCATTGAGAAAACGTAAACCTCGGTCCAATGTAGCGCCTTTATCGACTCGATCAACGCCAACGCACTCTGAAGGGTCCAGTTCCCTTTCCACCATACCCCCGTCACCATCGGAACTCCCCTCTTTCATTGATGCTGACTCCTTTGCAAGTAGCAGTCGCAGTACAAGATCATCCTTCTCCTCCTCTTCCTCATCCTCCTCATCCTCTACTCCTTCAACTCCCGTAAGCGGTCAAGCAGCTGCCAAATCATCGCCTCACCACAGGAAAGGGCTCAGCCCATCGGGATCAGGCTCGAGCAAAGTGAAATCAGAAGTGAAGCGGGAGGAGGACAAGTGTCATAAGAAGTTTTGTGTTAGTTCATCCTGTGAATGTACAAGTGCTCTGTTAACTTGTGATGACGGAGAGGATGATCAAATTGATGAGGATGACCACAAGGCATCCAACTTCAGTTCATCTCACTGGGCGTTAGAAGTTCTCTACGAGGATTTGGGAATGTTCTCTTGACAACAGTAAATTCCTAGAGAGCCACATAAATTTCAAATCCGCGTTCACTACCGTCGTTTTCTTGGAGTGGAATCACTGTCGGAGACCACCAAACAAATTTCGTTTTCTTTTTACGTTGATCTCTTCCTACTACAATACACACATTATTTTTTTCCTTGATCAGTTTCAAAATAGTTTTTATACTCAACAATGTGTGTCTCCATATCTCTCCGCGTTGAAATTTATTTTTTAGACGTAGTGCTTTTCGCGTAAGTTTTTTTTGTAACAAGCAAGATTCTTTTTTAAAAATATCAAGTACATTTTTAGTGGTATAACAAAGAACTGCGGTTCGCATAATATACAAAAAACAAGAAACCCGGGAAAGAGTACACTACGCTCCACACATTTCACTGCCGGTATTTTTTCAGTTTAGATGCAATACTAGAGAGGATATTGATAAATCGTATATTTTACACTAAATCATCAGGAGGTGAATGAGAGCTAACTGTTAATTATTATAGATGATGTGATACGCCCCTGTTTTCATGTGCTTTTATTTCCCATGAAAAAACTGTGCAGTGCCTCACTGAGAAACCGTTTCTCTTTTTTGATGTGTACCACTTAGACTATCTCCTTATACAAACCGAATTCCTCACAAACATTTAACTGCTAGATAACTGTTCCACATATATTTCAGTTAGCATTACATTTACCAAAATTACAGTAGAGGAGTAATACTGTGCTAAACGTAATCTTACGAGATATTATGATATGGAAAATCTTTTCAACCGATTTCAACTTTATGCACATTTTTAGTTGTTGTCGTTTGCGCAAATTGTTGGTGTCGGTGGAACCCAGAGGCCACCTCCACCTCTAGTAGGTAATTGTTACTAATTAATGTGTATAGTAAGCATAGTATGATTTTAGTTGTACACTAGCTCTTTAGCAGTTAGTAGTGGTAGTCCGATTTTAGAGCGATAGAGTAACAGGAATATCATATGGACAGCTGTTTGCTAAGAAAAGACTATAGTAAGCAAGATAGGTTAAGTGCATGTTCATTTTTCCAGTGGAGCGGCTTTTAATAGTTTGGAAGGAAGTTGTTGCTGGGAGTGAGGATGATAATGCCAATATAGTTGGGGTTGTTTTGTCAAATGATTTTCTTGCAGTAGATGATAATCGTCTCAGATAAGAGAATTTTTAGTCTTCATAGGCTACTTGCAACAGTATTGATTAGTGATAAAAATAGATGTTAGGCTAAATGTAAACAATATATTCAGGGATGTTTTACTGCGTGAATGCTTGTGTGTATAAATAGCTCGTGTAGGTGGATGAAGTGAAAGGAAACTGTTGCTTTTAATTTATAAAGGAAAATTAAGTAATTCAGCTGATATGCTTCGTGTAATATAAACTAATTACCGCAATGAATCTATTTATTTATCGTACTTGTTAAGCGAAACGAAAAGTTGATAGGGTTAATAAGAGTGGTAGGAGAGCAGAAAGCTATTGTTGCTGTAACATGATAAGGGAGTTTTGTAAATTGGAATGGAGGGAGGAAGCAAGTCACTGCCAGACTGTAAAGAAGGGTGTCCACAATGATTACAGCGTATTCTCTCAAGAATAAAGAATGCTGGAAAAAAGACTAGAAAAGAGTATAGCTTTGAAAATGTATTCAAGTGGGACGTTGTGCTATCAAAAAGGTATCCCATTTCTCAGTTTCCAATCCTTTTCCTTGATGATGAAAGCTGTCAGATCAGAATGGCCTCTTGAGGATTTTTACGCGCTAATTGTCCTGCAAATAGGGAAATAATATTTCTTTCAAGTAGTAAACGTATGAAAACTGTACTCGACATTTTCATCGATGTAATTTTTATTTACATTGGCTTTGATTACCAAAATTAAACTTTTATAAATAAGAAAAGGCTACTAATATCATAATGACTTAATTTGAAGAAATACTTTTTGTGAGGTTTAACAATCAAACTTTAATTGGGCTAATTTAATTAATATGTACTAAGTTTGCAGTATTTTATTACTAAATATTACTACAAAATTCTGATTTTTGCCAATAACAAAATGCTTCCGGTGCAATTTTCACAAGTACTTTACGAACAGGAGCAACGGTTAAATCTATATTTCGGTAGTCAGGATGTGGATGCTTTGCGCAAAGCTAAATCTAGAGGTATCTCTGACTGAAGTTATTTCGCATGGCATACAAATGTATCCAGACATAAAGCAAGAAAAATATTTTTCCCTTTTAAGTACACTAAAAAATACTGACACATACCTCACTTATCTATGGAATTTTTGAAGTTTGCAGACAAGTATGATGTAAAATGTACATATTTAGGAGCGTACGTGTAGCGTACGTATAATCAGGAAAGTAACAACCCAGTCAGATAAATCATGAACAGATTCCTAATTCTTAATTGTTATTAACGTAGCATTATGTATAAGAAGGCTAAATTCAGTTTGGGATCCTCAGAGTTCGCATCGGAAATAACCTGTAACAATAAATTGCTACTGGTTGATGATGATATAAAGCTTGGTAATTTTGAGAAAATTAATACGCTACTAAACAAGTACGATAAACCATTCGCTAAATAGATTTCATAAGAACAATCAAGTCGGAAGATACTTTTAATTTTGTTGTAAAGTGCAGTTCAGCTTGCAATATATGTATGAAAGTTTGTTGTTCGTGGCTAAAACCAAAAAAGCCTAATTGAAGTTTAAATGTGTAGGGTAAACCAAACCACGGCATGACGAAAGTCTGCTTTGCTAGATTGTATGCGTGTGTGATGTGTGGCTGTGTGTAGAAGGGAAGATATAGGAATGAATCGACGTTCCATCACCGAAGAGAAAAGTTACAGCAGTTGGTAGCTAGAGTACTTAATTGTACTAGTAGAGTAGCAAGACCAGCTTTATAAAATAATTTTGCAATTTGCGCAAAACCTCTTATTTAGCTAGTTAGCGTTTAGGGGTAATTATGTATTAATTTTCTTTTGTTAGGACACATTGTAGTGAAAATATTATTATATGTGGAAAAATGTGTATCGTAAAAAATGATATTGAATAGAGTTGAGTCAATTTATCAAGTTCAGTGTTCATGATTACAAGAAGCCGAAATAGTTTTTTTTGAGTTCAGCTTCTCTTTTGTTTCAATGTAGTTGCTAGAAGTCCATGTTTACGTGGAATTTAAGCGAAGTCTGCTTCATCCCATTTTAAGAGAAAGGAAGTGGACTTAAATAGTAGGTGTATTTATTTTAGTGTATTCATTGCAATTGCAAGTGTTATTTTTAACCATAGCTTCTCTCAGCGCGAGTGTCCTGCGCAATATTTCAAACAACCGACCTTATTTCAGTGTCTCATTTCAATATGCTTTAAATTAGACTAGACAGTGCTGACGTGAAGCCAGCAGTGTAGGATTACTCAAAAAAATATTATATCAAAGACTTTTCAAGTTTTTTTATACACTAATATTTTTGTTGGATACGGGGTAATGAAATTAATCTTTTTTTGTTGTTCAACCGGAATCGAATGCGCTTATTTGACTTATTTTTTGTTGAGATTTTGTACTCATAAATTTATAGAGAAAAAAAATTATTGCCTGATCCATACGTTTTTCTTTGGTACGTAGCATAAAACAGTGGAAAAGTGCTGGGCTATGGAAAGGTCACAGTTTAAAGATATTACCGATAAAGCCATATATTCGACAAAGCAATTTATCGTTCACAAAGTAAAAGTCTGGTTTTCAATTCAAATCAAGGCTGATATCTTACGAATCAGTTTAGGACGTTGGAGAGGATGAATTTTTAGCCGGCGGGTGAAAGTACTGTATTAATTACGTTGACACTCAATCGGCATACCAGAAGTAGCTGTAGGTGTTTGCTCACTAAAGATTCACACGCATGATTATTGCTTAATTTGCTTCAATTTAGTTCTGATTTAATGAGATGAGTGAGTAGATATGCCACATATATGTAATGATATAGGAGTACGAGTAGTTTTTATTAGCCTCAGGTGACAACGTATCTGCCAACATGTTTCAGTGAAGGTAGACGATGCAAATTGAAAATCAATGTGTTCATGGCATTTATCATCCAAATGTAAGCAGGTATTTAGCAATACTATCGGTTCTTCAACTACAGGTTCTATACGTTTTTATATAGATTGCTCTACTTAAACAGTAATCTTAATCATTCAAGTATTTATGGTTAATTATATTGGTAGTCCTTTAAGATAGTTTTAAGTGTTTTTGGTTAAGTACTGAGGGTGAAAGTGAGCGTGGTGAAGCCAATAAATGAAAATACTTGCCATTTTTCGGGACTCGCCGGTTTTAATTTTAAAGTGTAAAGAAAATCTACAAAAATATCAAGGGATAGGGATATATAAAAAAAGATCTCCTTCAATTTAACGAATTTTATACATTACAAATTACTTTATACTTTATTTGTGCTCAAATTTATAAATAATCAGTGTTAACGATGGGAATTTGTGTTTGAAAGTATTGCTGGGGGAACCCGAGATAACACTACTTGTAAGAATTATTCGACTCTTCTGGATGAAATTGTCAAGACAACCGGTATCTAAATCAATAACAGATACGTTCATGCAATAGACACTTTTTACTAGCCTTGAGTTTACTAGAACTCATTATTACGTAGCTGACTACGTACAGTAACCGTATTCAACTTCTTGTCTAATCAATAATGCTCTTTCTTCAAGACGAAGGAGCCAGGAGCAGTGCAATGACGCAGTTTAGCACGACGTAATAAAAATCGCAGCGTTTTTAGGTTACGGTAACTTCCCGTTTTAATAAAATCTAGTGTGCCTTGCCCATTTGAATAAGAAAAATGACAATTTTCTCCACTCAACTGCAAGACAAGTAGATAGGTAAAAAAAATACTGCGAGAGAAACAGCCAATTTTTTAATGGCTACTTTAACTCCTCTTTACTTTACAACTCACAAAATGCAGCAGCATTGACAAAGCAATAGTTTGTTTTTAGCTAATCTAATTTTTTATACGGCGGAAAATAATACAGACTGGAAATGTCTTTTGCATTGCCTGTGATCCTGCATACGCTAATTTGGTTCGTTCCGCTACATGCAACTTAGTTGAGCAGTGAACGTTTCATGATTTCACAAGCCTTTGAACATATATGCAAGTAACATTTTTTCTACAGAACAAGTCAGATTGACCTTTGACTATCAAAACAATAAGTCGAAACCAACACTGAAAAAAAAGTATTCCTTTAAAAGATTTACTCACATACACACAAAAAGCAGCAACAGCACAACATCGTCGCGGGACCGAGAAAGACAAATCTGGACACTCACACAACCACTCTCTCGTCTCCTGCAAAACAACCCTTTTTACTTCGATATAGTGTCCTCGAACACACATAATATAGTACTAGTACATATATAGCTAATAATAAAGTAATGCATCAAGATTAGAAAGTAATAAAAAATGAAACATGTTATAAAATGTCGGTATGCTAAAAATGCACGAGTTCTCTTCTCCTGTTCAATTACATAGAGTAAGTAGCGTAGAGATAAGTCTGCATATAAGTATGTACATACTGTGTAAGTGCAGTTGCTAGAGTAAAAATTTCGCAGAAGGTGAAAACCACACACACGTCTAAAAACAAAACTACTACAGATAGACTTGTAATTAATTTATGTAGGTAGTGAGTCCCAAGCGTATTTATGAACGGAGAGTGACGTGTTCGCTAGTTACTATTTTATGTTATTTATAATACTGCTACTATTACATTTACATGGAGACATCTCTTAAAATAAAATTAAAAAAAAACTTTTAGCCAAGTGTATATGTGTACGTATGTAAAGAGAAGTATGTTTACCGCTTTGTAAAGACACACATGTGAATACATATATATTATAGTGTGCATTGAAAATACAGGAAAAAGAATAACAGCTCGAATCTTTCGTTTGTGTCTCCTCATTTTTTGCACTTTATTTACTGTGACAGTAGTACATATACATGGCTCTCTTCCTGCAGCATCCGACATAAATATCCAGAGGCAGAGAAAGTGTTTCAATCAGTAAAAATCAGCATTGCTTTTTCGGTGATGAAATTCCGGCAGACTGAAGCTCTTCCGTTTTTTATTGCTGTCATGTTTACGACGTGACAGGAGGATTCCAGCCAGGGGAAATAAAAAATGGAGCATCGAATCAATTCTTTATGCATACCAATTGCACTTTCATCTTCTTATCTACATCTGTAATATTTTATTAGGTAATCAAATAAAAAAGGTTGCTCATGTCATTCATGTTTGCCATGTTAATCCAGTTAGTTGCAGTTTTTGGAATAACTTTCGAAAAGAAAAATTTGCAAGGGCTTCTCTTGTGTCTTGCTATCTGATCTTTTCCATTTTCTACAAATTGGCAAACTAATGTAAAGAAAAAAGTGTCGGGAGGCCGTTTTTGATCGCTTGTGTTCGGCACAGTGTACAGCGTTACTGTTGTTGTGGCTTTCTCCCGGTAACACAATTTTTGCAAAAGCAGAGCGAGTGGGCGAGCGGTGCCGACGAAACGGGAGGATGACTTAAGCTGCACTCTTGTTTCGCTTCAGAGGCTTTTCACCTTTCTGCCAGATATTTTCTCCGCAGATCGTGGAGAAAGGTAGGTAGGTGGTTGCACTTTGGACTGTCAACGCCATCAAATCTTTTTATAAGTTCTTCTTTCTCCCTACTAAAGACTGGCTCCTATAGCCTCGTGTTCTCACTGTCACTTCTACTTGAGCCAATTAAGATTACCTGACTAGGGTGACAACTTGTAAACACACTACACATCAAGTGGGGCACAAGTACATGCTTACCACCAACTTCATGCAGAGAAGCAGAGAACTCATCGCTCCTCTCATAACCATCGTCATCAAGTGCTCAAAGTGGATTAGAGCGTCTCTCCAAACCTCTCAAATACTCCATTAAGAATAAATCTGTGCAGAGTGCCAACCACGTACTCTTTTTTTCTGCAAGATGTGAATAAACAGTTTCAGAATTGTAGCTCAGCAGCATCTGACAGTATTAATGTTTCGATTTTATACTTTTCTAAGCAATTTTCTTTTCCTACTCTGTACCATGACTTTTGCAACAGTCGATCCGCGCACGCCGCAACCCATTCGGCACAATTCCATCATATCAACTTAAACTCTCCAATCGTGCTGAGATTTTATTCTTTGCTGTGGCGCTAGCAAAAGAGCTGGTAAAAGTAAAATAAAGGTAAGGTTTTAACATTTTCTGCTTTCATACTCAAGTCAATAAAGGAACCCTTGCACATTTTTTTTTCACTGGGCTTGGCCAACCCCGCCACACTTGGCTAATCGGCATTTAATTTGAGTCAACTCTACAAAAATAACGCTACTTTCTCAGCCATTATACTCAGCTGTAGTTGAACTTACAACTTATGAAAAAAAATTTATGCCTGAATGCAAGAAAAACATTTTTTGATGAAATTATTTAGCAGAGAGAAACGCAAACTGGGAATACGTGCTTGTTTGTCGCTAAACATTACAATGTCAAGGCATTTTATTACCGACAGTGAGCACTAGGTACGTTCTCTAGGTATGTTACATGAATCAATTACGCATTCATGACACTCATGATACTACACTGGTCTCGAGAAAACGGGCTACGGAGACCCTGAGAATTCAGGTATTCTTCCTCATCTTGAGTTGCGCAAGTACACTATCCCAGTGTAAAAGCAGTTGGTCCATGCAACATCATAAATTTCATGTCCAAGTTCTTTCAACTTTTGCCGACTATATTAAAAGCATTTTTTTATCAGCCAAGAGGAGTGTTATTGTTCCTACATAATGAATTCTTACTGATGACTGACAAATTCCGTAGAAAATGTATGTTGACAGTGGTAAAAAGCGTATTTCACCCGCATGCAAAAAAATACGCTACAACCATAATTTTCACTGCATACCAAAAAAAAATTTCAGATACGTGAATGACGCATAAGACTTTACTGTTAACGTAAAGGATTGCTGTTGCTACTTTTTATATTTTTAATTCACAGTTGCTAGAGGAAAAAGAAGGGTGTCACCATGAAAATGATGGCCAGTCTTGATGGTGGTCACTAGTACTAAAGCAATTTTATGTTGTGTAGCACATTTTTTTTTTACATAAGCAATGATCACATCGGATCAGTGGAGGATGAAGCAGCGTGTTTGAAGAAAAAAAAAGATGCAGCATATAATTTAGTCGTTTTTACACTCTTCACACTTGGCGAGGTGGTTTTAAGTTAAGTAATTTTCTGGTAGAGTTTAGGTTAAACTTGTCATGATGAAGGTGGTAACGTGTAACGACTCAGCGACACGCTCCTCTTTTATTGCTGCACTTTAGAGATAGTGAAAAGAATGTGATTATGTAAGTATAGCCAAGTAAGACTTTTTTTTACCCTCTCTTAATTTAAACTCATTTAGCACTATTGGCAGAATAGATCAGTTGCACGCTCATTAGGGAAGGGGGGGGGGGAATTTTTATTTAAAAAAATGAATGAAAAGGAGTACCTCACCCTGTCATGATTTTTTTTCAAGTAAGAAAATGTAGGATGAAAGGGACTGATAGAAGTGTCACGTTGTTTGACTTCTTCGTCACTTCCTAAGGGCACATGGTTCAGTGGATCCACTGCCTAAATACCATAGTGCCTTTGTTTTGCCAACTCATCTTTACGAGTATGAAATGAAGTCCTTTTATGCTTATCTAGAAAAAAAAATTAAATATGCCAACCTATCACTGCATATTACTGTAGAACGGTATATGAATCGGAGAAAAGCTGACAAAATCAAGTTGGCCGGTTTGTTTGACAAGGTTTGCCTTTTTAGGATGACAAAATTGAAGTACGGTTCATTCTCAGATTTTTTTTACTTTTAGCAAGAATAAGAATGAGAGACGTGCCCGTCTCAAGTTGAGTCTAGACGAAACATGTCACAGTAATTGATGTTCCTGTAGAATTGTATAGTGGAAGATCTCTTATTTACTAATTCTTCAATATTGCATAACGGATTCTCTATTGAATGCAAGATAAAAACCTGCCTTGGGTTTGCAGCTGCTTAAAATATTATGCCAGAAATGCTGAAAAACCAATATTGTGACCAAATGTAGAAAATGCGGAGAGATCAGTTGTAGCTATCTGTAAATCAAAAGTGCTCATTTCCTGAACTTGTTACCCTGCAAAGTTAAAATGAGACAGAAAGGGTTCAATTAGAGACGGAAAAGGGGAAACGTACTTTTGCTCTCGCCGCGAGAAAATCAATGATGCGCTGCAGAGTGACTATAATTACAAAGCAATGCACACTGCCACAAAAGGGAAGTTCGACGGGTTCATGAAAACAAATAATCGCGTAATAGCAAGAGCCACACGACTCATTTCCGCAAATACCGCATGGGAAATTAAACCATTATGTGAAGAGTACGAGGAGTGAATCACAAAAGTTGAATTTCAAATAAGCACCACAGTTACCACACCGCAAACTGTGTATCCCAGCACTGAATTATTCTGCGCTCGATTGTGGCACTTTTAGGTAAAGTGCTCCATATAATAATAGACTTCTCGGTGGGGAATCGAAAAGGAGCCTCAAAATAATAATGCACCGTGGCACTTTCGAAGAGTCACGCATGCTGAATGGCATTTGACTTTTTTCCTCTTTCTGAGCTAAACGTCTTATTTACTCTGGTCAAATTTAGCAATTTTTTTAGTGAAAGCATTTAAAGAGGAAATACAAAGCTAATGAGTAGTGTCTTTAATTCGTTGTTTTCATTTGAAAATGTTCAATCGCTAAACGCATTCGAGTTCATTGTGCAAGCTACTCATTACTGACCATACAGCAATTCGTCTACGTGCTGAGCTATCATAAAAAAAGATTTTTTTTTGCAA
>JAHZND010003850.1:0-12100 GCA_027744115.1 Acrocyrtus sp. NNG-2020 | reverse complement strand
GCGTTGGCAGTTGTAATTCGATATAATGCTAGTTACATAAGGGCGGATGAATAGAGACGAGAAAAAATATTATTTAATTTAGGCCATTTGTCAAAGTCCTGTCAACTTTGATTTTCAATTGAATTTTTCAAACTTTTGCTTCCGTATAATAGGCGTGAGTATAAAGCATTAAGATGTTTCCAAAAAAGAGAGGAAGTAAAAGGCGGAGGGAATTATTAAAAGAAACGAAACGAAATTTTTTATGTGAAAATGAGCTTGAGATTGGATGAATCAATATGAGAGCACGCACAATCCGTATAAACGCTTTTTTGCTGTATTTCTTTGAGAAAAGAGGCACAGAAAGAAGACTGCATCACAAAAAAACGCTTCCTTTTTTGCCTCACTCCGACTCCGCATTATTTCGTAATCTGTAGCTGAGGATGAGAAAGTGCACCCATGGGAGCCTTACCCAATTCCCTTAATAGCTTTTCAGTTGCGAGCCCTCTCGCATTTTCACACAGAAAACAAAACAACAACACGTGCTGTACAGCAGTGGCATTTACTCTGACTACGCAGAAATTCTACAACACAAAAAATAGCAGAAGCGCCAATCTCTGCAGTTAATCCACCTTACATAAAGAGCTGCTGTCGAGTTTGGAACAGGCTGTGCTGTCAACGCCAAATAAAGCAAAAAAAAAATAATTCTTCAGTGTGCACTATTTGCTGCATTAATTATGTATCTCGCTTCCGGCTATGTATAAAAATAAATCCAATTAACTAAATTGGGTGCCCTTCCATAAGCAGTCGGCAATTCTATCATTGCTCCGTCCGTATACCTGACTATTCACCCTTGCATCATATCACACGCCGATGCCATCTTACTAATGTTAAATGTATTGCCCATTTTAAATAATTTTTAGCGACGTTTAACTATACAAAATGAGTGAAGTTCGTGAGATTTGAAAAAAAATTGAAACTGCTTTCATTACACAATTTTCATTCCACATCATCACTCATTAATTTGTCAATATTCTCATTTTCATTTCATTTACTTGACGGAGACCTTTACGTAGCCCTAAAAAATTATCGTTATTGTTCATAACTTTCCACTTATTTTCTCTAAATAGAAAATTATTGAATCAGAACAGGAAGTTGTTCATCGACTACAAAGTTTTTTTTTCATATATGAACGGCGTAGCCTATAGCAAAGAGAAGTATTTTTTATTTGAAACGCTTGAGAGAAAGTCTTGTTTTTTCTTTAGTTCTTTTGCCCTTAGCATGTCTATAACTTGGAGTAAACTTGTTTTGTAAGTGAATTCCAGGCTAGGAATGTATATTTTCTCCCTTTCATATTTTTCTCGGTTCACAAAAAAAAAGTTTCTCGGAAGAGTTGTGAGCTGATCTCCTTTTTCTTCTCTTTTCCCCTGTTCCTTCCTTTCTATTCTTGTCAATCTTTTTTTTCCTTTGTATTTATCTCATTGCTAATACTTTTTTTCCTTCTTCCTGCCCGCCCTACTCTTCAGAATTCTAATGATCCAAGAAAGACCCTTTTGTTAATACTTCCAGTTCACTAGAGTTTTTGTCGTAGTGCAGCGCATTCCTTCATGCTCATGTATACAAAGAGTTCTAGATGAAAGCAAACTTTTCTTTAGCCTGCTACACGAACACAAGAAAAAAAAAAGAATAATTGGTGGATGTGGATATGGATGGGAAAAGGATGCAAAAGGAAGAAAACTCTTTCCCCGAACAACCGAAAATAGCATGTATAAATACGTAATATCCATAAAAAAGGAAGGATGATGAAGTGAAGATGGTGGATGTAAATGAGGAATTTCCATGAGAAAAAAGATATATTCCTTTTTTCTTCAACTTTTTTTTTGGTTCGGTTGATACCAATCAAATTTTAGAGGAGGAAAAAAAACTTTTCCGTATAAACAACCTCGTTTCCCAAAAAAAATATTTTCCAGTAAAGTTTTATTTTGAGTAGGGTGACGGGTGCCCAGTGCATATTTGTGTGGGAGAAAGGATACAAGCTATGGAATGCTACATTTACGGAGGAGACATTAACAAAACTATTTCAATAAGGAATATCATTATCTCTGTAGCAGCGAGCATATCCATATCCTCCACGGGATCGTAATAAGAATGCAATTGCATGGTGCTTTAGTTGTGGTAGTGAGCCGGCACAAGACTTCCTCATTAAGCTACTTTTCTATTGTCTTCTCGTCCCTTTTCTTTCCTCCACGCTGGTTGCTCTTGCCAGTCTCGCCTCCTTAACTTGGTCAGCCTCATACATAAAATGAGAGTGATTATCCCTAACCAGCACGAAAACAAAGTGGCGTGGCGTACATAAGACAAGAGGGAAAAAATCTGTAACAGTTTTTCCTCTGTTCCTAGACCTAGACTGAATTAACTAACTTTTCAACGCAAGCTTAACCAAAGTGGATCCAAGTTCCGTTCATTTCCTTTCTCGATTATGTGTACAATACCTATTATTAGTGAGATATGGTTGGGCTGAAAATGAAAAAATATATATTTTTTTGAAAGCAGGAGCTAAACAGAGTAAGAAAAGTCTTAAGTAGTTGTAACCTTCCTTACTCATATTCATTATTGCACATCGTCGTCATCTCATATCATAAGCATCATAATTACACAGTGGAAAAACTTTGAAACTTCCAACCCACCATAAAATAACAACACCAGCGACCTAACGAGATTTTACAAGTTTGTCGTGGAAAGCTTCTGTCTGGCTTGTCTGCGGGTCTTTGGTTTTTGTAATGTATGCAGAAAATATAAAAAAATACTCACAATCTTCATCCTCATCCTCAATCTTCTCCTCCCCACTGTACTCATAGCTCATAAGATAAATCTTATTTACACAAGATATTTTCACGTCTCTCAGCAAAGCTCGAGTAAACAGAATGTACCAGCTACACAGCATCTTTACAATCTACAGCTTCTTTATTTCGATGGAATGCTAATCGAAAAACGCTAAAAAGATTGGACTCTCTTGTCTGCTTGCAATATACAATATGGGTAAACGCAAAAATATAATAATAGGAAAACCTTGTGATCTTTTTTTGTCTGGTTTGTCTATGAAAAAAGAAGAAGAAGAAGGATTACGTTGAGTAATGGAATTTTCTTGTGGAAGAGCTTAGCATCATTTTTACTAATCTATTCTGCTCGTAATTATTTTAAGAGAGAGGAAAAAAATATCTACCTGGGCTTGAAACAGAAATAACACGGTGAACAAAATAGCTCATCTAAAGGAGGCTCATCCCGTCCTCGGAGTAATACTCATTATGCAAAAGACCACATTGCAAGATTGAAGGAGGAGGACGGTGATGAAAAATGTAGTCAAAATTTGTTTAAAATGCCATAAGTCACTTATAGAGCGGGGAACACAAGTTAAAAGTTGAAACAATGTTTGAGGAGAATATATATGATGGAGGAAGAAAAAAAGTGAGCAGAGAATTAGAGCTTGCTATTGGAAAGTATGCATGCGTAAGTGCAAGTCGGCACAAAAGTAAAAGAGAGAAATAATAGGGGACTAAACCAGAAAAAGCCTGATTGACTGGGGATATGAGCCAATAACAATAATAAATGGGAGTATAATGTATGCATAATGATAATAAGGCATTGTGTGCAGCGACGTAGGAGTTTTTGAGGAAGACGGAGCTGCGAGTCTATTTTCAGTGAGTATTTTTTTCTTGTCTATTTAGTTGGGAAATAATGAGATTTTTTTAGCAGCCCGTTTTCCTTTTATCCAGTCTACCTTGTGATTTGACAAGCAGATAATATCAGAGCAAAGAGGTATATAGGCGGAACGAAAGGGTGTAAAAAAAGGAGCTGAGAGATTTCCCTTTTTCTGCTTCTGTAACTTGAGCAATGGCAGTGGCTGTGGCTCTTCTCTTGGCTGATGATTTTCAAAAGAAGCTAATGCATATTCAATACGTTATATATTTTTTGGAGTGGGGAATGGAGAAAAGATGCTGTGGTAGCGTGGCTCTCCTTCATAATTTTTTTAGTCTTGTCTGGTTTCTCTCTCGTTAGCTTCTTTCTTTTGTGTCTGTCGTCTGTCATCTTGACGATGAAGAGTGAGAGATATTATTGTGTCTGGGCTGAAGTAAAAAAATTGTTTTTGTATTCTCTCTTCTTCAAGTAGTTTGGAGAAAAAAAATATATTCTGACTTTTTCAAGTGGATCTATTTTCCGAGAAGAAAGACATCGACTTCGTCGAAAAGCGAAAAAAAATTCATCCTTTTTCATGTTCCCGTCAAGTTCATATTTTCTTGGCTGTTAGGCTATTTATGGCTTAATCAGTGCTCACCATTCAAACATTGAATTAGGAGAAATGTCCGCTTTCTCTCTAATTGAAAAAAAAGAGGAAAAGACTGTAATTTTACTTATTTTAGCAGACGGACGCGAAATTCAATGGCGCTAACTAGGAAAAGTACACAATGAAGAGGATCAATTGCTAAAAATAATTTATTGCTTTTGTACGTAAGCGGAGCGGAAGGCATTGTCTGAAATGCTCCTGAAATTCGGAGACGAATTATACCGCAGCTGCTTTCCCTGTCACTACTGGTGAATGATTTCGCGCGGATTTCAATAGGATTAGAAATGCTGAATGTTGCACTAACTAATAGAGAACTTGCTTTAATTTTTATATATGTTGGCTCCGGTTTTTGGTGGACTAGAAAAAAAAGTTGTACAGGTTCATGGCGCGCATTTGCTACATTTACTGGGAGAAATTCGGCGCATTCCTTTTTTTTTACAATTTCCGGACAGAGACAAATGCTGGGTTTGTACAATTGTAAATATATTTTTTCTGTTGATGTTATTGTGAGCTCGATTTTATGCTAACTGTAAGAATGTTAATGATCCAAAATGATGGCACGAGGCGAGGACATACCCCGTTCATTTCTTATGCGATGGTGATTGCATTTTTGGAAGTAATAAAGGTTGTTGTGCTGTCTGTTTGTGTTTTGTGAGTATTGACTCGAGCAAATTAAAATGGGCACATGCTATTCCTAATGGTTAATTTTTACAGCTGCTCCATTTTCCCTAATATAAAAAAAACTTTAAAGTCAAGTTTCAATTGGTAGCTAGGACTGGGAGCTGCGATTGCGATTGCGAGCGCTTGCATTTTTCATAGGGAGATAATAGCTTCAGTATGTATGTGCCAATCTGCGTCATCTAAAAGTTGCGTACTCAAGTTGCGTGTGACACCTTCGAAAATAGGCCATGGGAGAAAAGCAGAAGTTTTTAGAGGGAGGAAGCCATGCATAACCACAACGTGAATTTGTAAATGACAAGGCAGAGCTACTTTCGAGATTTTGTTTTGGAAGAGTGCAGCGCACACTAAAAAACAGCAGAGCATTTTCGGCTACAGCTACGAAAGGATTTATGGCTGAAAGTGGTGCATTAGCATGTTGTGAAACTTTGGAGCGAGTTTCTTTTTCGAAAAACCTCAACTGCTTTTTTAAAAAATTAGCTAAGTTGAAAGAAACCAACTTATTTCTGAGAAGGTCCGTTAGTTTGTAACTTTCTCGAAATCGCATTTCTAGCTGGATGGAGTTTCCTGTTTTAACTGGTTTTCTGGTGTGGTATGCAGTCCTTAGCTAACTCGGCAAGAGTAAGTGTAATTGTGGCTTAAATTGACATTTAAATTATTGAGGATGGCTGACGAAATTAATAATTTACGTTTTTATGAGCACACAATTTCCATTATCCACTTTGAAAATGCTTAAATTAGGGCACGCCCGAGCCAAATAGGCAAAATAAATAACGATGCAAATAGATACGTATGAAATTTTAATGTGATAAAAATTGAGAAAATAATGTCCAATGCCGCTGTTTCAGGGTAAGCCTTTTGAATTATTTGCAGTGTACCTTTCCTTGCTCCGCTTTGTTTTCTGTATGAAACAATTTCAAAGATTTTTATAATTGAAAAGCGAAAAAGCAACTCAGAAATAGCATCACGCTAATCTTGCACATTTAGTTGAAATAAGAATTTATGGGATATGGGCAATTTGCTTCTAATTAAATTTACCGGAATTCGGCAATCGTCTCTTTTATCAGATACTCTGTAAAGAATAGCGCTTGATTTAGGTTTGGGACAGGTTCCTTTTTCTGAAATGGAGTGCTAATTTGGCTTTCCCCTAAATACCTTTTGTTTTTTCACTGTTTTTTGTCCACATAAAAATCCCATAACTCTCCTGGGTTGTCGGGTTTGGCATGTGAATGCGTGATTTGCTACTCCACTTTGTTCTCTGTACAAATTCGACGTGTACCGCTCACCGTCACTTAATACAATGCCAATTCACAATACCTCTTATCCCTCTTCAAAAAAAACCGAAAAAAATGGCAGTGGCTCTCATCTCCATCTTCATCTCTCCTCTAAAGTCTTTACAGGAATTTGCACAAAGCTGAAGCGGAGCGGTGCCAATATTGTATTCCGATCTAACACGTTTTTGCAATTTACGATGACTTGATTTCTCAACAAAAGTTCAGCTTATCGTTTCCACTCCGTAGTCTGATCTGTATGAACAGATGTTAAGAGCTTGCGGTCACCGAGACAGCCTCCCCAAGAAAAAAACTTTTTTTAGTTTCCTGTCACGCTCTGTTAAAAGAATTTTGAAGATCGTCATTAGCCGACAGTGAGTCAGAGTCAGTCTTCTCCGTTATTTATAGTTCGGTGCGGTGACCTTCTCCATTTCATCTACCGCAAGGTTGACTTAGCCTAAGTCAACGCTTTTTTAAGGAGAATTGACTTAATTTGCAATAAAAACTCGGCCCACTCACATCACAGCCACGTCAGCTATCACTAAATGCACTTCACTTGATTTTGTGGAGTACACGACTAATAAAAACTGCTCATCAATTTTCCACCAACATTTCCCCTTCTACCATTTCGGACAGATTATAGCCCAAAACACAGTAATTTCGGATTCTGGAAAAATCGTTTATTTTTAAAACGTAATGGCATTTTAATGAGCGTCTCATTTCTGGTAAAAGCACTCATGGAAAAGTTATACTAAAATCAAACGTATAAAACCGACTCGCTAGATTAAGACTTTATCAGCCTTTTTACACACATGTTTTGACAGATTAATGTTTTGCTAAGCATGACATTGATTACAAGTTTAACCGAAAAAGCATAAAAAAGGTGCATGTAAACTTTGTTTACTGCCATGCGTTTACTTTTTTTAGTTTTTCCCCTTTTTGGCTGCGACCGCTATACGCTATAGTGCCTGCTAACTACACTCAGGTAAATTTTTTTGTAGCCTCGCACACAGGAGAAAAAAAAGCTTCATGCATGTCATGTTTACATTATTTAGTGTGAAATGCTCACACCGCCGCACAGGAAGAAGGATAAAGAGAAAGAGAAGGGAGAGAGTGGAGAGGAGTGTAAAAAAACGAAAGGTGTTCTATAATGCTTAAATCTCTCATGACAATTTTTTTATTTAGTGCTGCCGCCGCCACCGCGCCGAATTACACACAGAACTTTGCACACAACACGATTTGTGCATTTTCCATACAAATTCTTACTTTCGGAGTATCAGACCGAAATTCCATTCCGAAAATACGTTTCCCTGTTCCAAAAAAATTATTTTCCAGGTGAGATGCTAAGAATTAGTTGTGCCATTAGTGTAAGCTCCCATAAACATGTGCGTACTTCTCACCCTTGCTAAAATGTTGAGAGATGGGGTAGTACAATGAAGAAAAGTACTGAAGCTTTTTTTTGTTTACTGCATTGTTTCTCATATAGAAAGTAGTGGCGGAAAAAGGGTTTCCACATAAGGATAGGTATACAGGGACGCGTGCAAAACTTTCCAGCTTACAACTTCACCCCACAAAAACAAATTTTTGTTTACATGTATATTTTTTTAAAGGATCAAGTGCATGCGACCATAAAAACTTTTTTTCTCAGGTGATAACAACCACACCGCAAAAAAGCTGACAGCTAATATGGCCTTATTCACCAGCAATGGAATAGAGAAAAAAAGGGAAGTGGGAATAATACTTTTATTTCAGAATGAAAAAAAAGAGTGCAAGTTTTTCAATGGAGTTTTTGGGAAAAAAAGTGGTGATTTTTTGGGAAGTTCACGTGCATAAATGGAAAGTGTATGTTTTAGGCAATTACATATTTTTCAGCATGCCACTTTCTTTTTGGTAGTTGGAAATGGAATATTTTGGGGGGAATGAAAAATCTGTGTATTTGCATGAACACGTATTTTCTGAGAAAGTAAACATATAGGTACGTGCACTATTGTGAGGAAGACTATACATCACTTCAAAATTGTCCTTGGCGAGTGGCCGAATTGTAAAAAAAATGTCGTAGGTTCAGTTCTTCCAGAAATAAGCGGAACGCTGTACTATTTCCTGTTCTTGTCATTGTGTTGGGAATGGTCGTAAAGAGGAAAAAGGTCTGTATAAATTATGAAATCTTTACGTTTACCTCAACTACTACTCTTTCCCTCTTTGTTTCGTAAATGAACTTTTCAAGCATTTCTGGAAGTAGTTTAGTTTGAAATGTTAACGAAGTACAGTTTAGTAAAGTGAGGGGGACTGCTAATAAAGCCTCTTTTTCTCATGTTCACTTAGCTAAAAGTCCAGTGGCGATCTAAAAAAAAGTAGCACGATTTAGAGTGAAGCCCAAGTAAAGTGGTTCTTAACGAGTGGCATGACATCGAAACGCGATAAGGTCATAGTAATCATAGTCACGATAGAACAAGGCTGTGTGCTGGGTAGCAAGTGCCTGTGCCAAGCACGCCACGATAACATTTTGATTCTGTGTCCATCCCAAAAAAAATTCTTAACAAAAGGGGATCAAAGGAATTTAACTTTCCTTAAAATGAGTTTCTGGCCATGATGAGAAAAAAATACTTGGGATGATGCGTTTTTTCTGACATTTACAAAGGTAGAAAGGTGAAAGTGGGGTGCTTAAAGGATGCTAGGCAGAAGAAAAAACTTGCAGACTTCGCAGTTTTTAAGAGCTGATAAAGAAGAGAGAAACTACAAAATTCCAGTGAAAAAAGGAATACTCCAAATTCTCAGAGAAAAAAATTACTCTAAACAGCAATAACAGTTACCCCAATAGGAAAAAAAGTATCTTGGGAAGGTTCACGGTCAAATATCCAACTGTGCTCAAATAGCAAGTGGTCGGGTATTTTTTATCAGGAAAAATATTGGAAGCACTTTGCTCATTTGTCAATCCTATTATTCTACCAAATAGCTTGGGCATAACAAGGAAGCCGATTTATTTCTCCCCCCCGAACCTGCACAGCACAGGCGAACATTCAATCAAATCGACGAAAATAATAGTGAAATGCCAATAGGTAAAATGGCTAATGTATATTGAGCGATAAATCAAAAAACGTAATGCATCATGTGCTGCTGCTGATGTCTGCTGTAGATGTGAGAGTGGGCATATGTGTAAATCCAGATTCCAGCCTTTTTCCATTTTCATATTTCGGAGTGAACTCGTCTCAAAACTATTTATAGTACGAATATCGATTGGACTTGTCGGGGACGACGGTGTGTAATGTACATGTTTTTAAAAATTAGGGGATGTTGGAAAAGACTACGATCAGTGTATTAGGGAATTGTGGGTGTGTCGTGCTATGGACGCATGCCATTCCTTTAAAAAATATATATGAAAGTTGATGAATTTGGATAAAAGTGACTGGGTAAGTTACGTAATCATTTTTTGGGGAAGGTAGAATTTTAAGAGATTTATTGAAGTCGCACGAAATGTCGATTACTAGTAAATAGTAGTACCGTGATGTTAGTAGTTTAGCATGTACCATTTCATAAAAACCCTTTGGACACATTACTACATACCAGCAAACAACAAAATTAGAAATCATACAACCCTTTAAGCGTTAAGAAAATTCACTGCATATTGGAAACCTATGTCATACTGTGTAGATAATTACATACCTTTACACTTAACATACAAATGAAGAGGGAATTGGTTCATCATCTTTCATAATATGGCCTTACTTGTAATATTTTAAAATATATTTTTCATCGCCTTAGCCCATCATTTTATTCATTTGCAATTATTTTGTACATTTTTATTGGCGAGGGTTTTCTCTGGTTTACTCTGGACAAAAACGTTAATTGCCAAAGACTATACCGTTTAAAAATCAGCTTTCATTTTTAACTATAATTTAAATGTAATTTAACTTTGTGAAACTTGCTTTTCCAACTAGTATATTGATATATTTTCTGCAGTAATTTCATACAAACTCTGGTAAATTCTGTGCTTCGTGGAGTTTATTAAATGAGCAGGGGACTCCCACCGAATGAGTTCCATTCCATGTAACTGGAGACTGCTTATGCTTCTCTTTTCTAGCCTTTTCAATCCGGTTAAACTTAGGATTTGATCTGACTTAAAAAGCACTCGGAGAAATGGCACACTGCTGCAGCCCCGAAATATGTCGGCTACCATTAATTCAAGTTGGAGTGTGGAATGGACGTGTGTTTACTCAAGCATCGTGGAAAATAATTTTTATATGTTAACCCAAAAAACGAAAAAAGGAGTGTGCTAGTGGTAGATCTGGCTTAGGAGCAGCTTACAAATTCCCTTTCCCCGGATATATACGTATCAACTCTGCCTTCAGGTTAAATTTTGCTTGCAAATTGTTCAGAGAACAAGATCAACTTTAGTAAATCCAGGAAGCAGTAATTCACTTAACAGTCCCCACCCCACACAGATGTACGTGTAAGCAAATAAAAAAATTCCCCTTCTCTTTTCCTCTAACTGCTGGCAATAGTGACAAGGCTTAAGCTTCGAGTTCATAGTCGCCTTTTAAAAAATTCAGAGGGAAATGTGCGTTAGTAGCAGCTTTCCAATCCATTTAGTGAAACGCACACACGAAAATGCATTTTGACTGGATGTAGCCGAGGCATTAGTGCTATCTCTAAAGACAATGCGGACGGTGACCCAGAACGGCATAATATTTTTTTCTCGTTGCCAGTCCCCAGGAAAAGTTTGCTTTTTCTCTCTGAAATTGAAATTTCTGTCCTCGCCCTTTCTTCAGCAAACATGAGACCTTATTCTCTCGTCAAATAAAGAAAGGAACATAACAAGCCCTCTTTTTCTTTGTAGTATAGCGCCACTGCCACTATATCTCCTCACTCCTAAAAGGAAAAGTGCAGTAGGGAGCCCCACTTCCAGTATTTTTTCAGTGGAGGTAATGAAAACGAAATGCTCTTCCCATTTATATATGTCAGTATAAGCAGAGCTGCAATAAAGTCCTGTCTTTACACACCTTCCATTTTTCACGGAGCGTTAGGCATCCTCTTGCACGGAAAAAAGAACCAATTTTCAGAAGGGAACGGGAGTAGTAGAAATAGCTCTGAAAGTGGGAATTAAGGAAGGCTGGTTTGTAAGTGCACACACTCAAAATAGAGAAAAAATCAGGCATGGAGAAGTCCTTACCGCCACCAGCAACCAGCACGTATAATTTTTTCGTATTAAAAAAGCCATCATCCTCGTCCAAACATGGGTAGTCTACCCGTGAAAAATTTTGAGGTGCTCTAGTAGATTTTTCCCCGCCATTCAGGCTGACTATTGACTTGGAGAAGACGTACAGAAATAATAGGAATCCGAGTCTAGAAAAACAAACAAAAGGTACAGCACCGAGAGAGCTCACTCTCACTCTATTTTTCAACCGAGCATTATTAAACTGTTCATTGACGCAACTCTCTCAAGTGCTTCCAGTCTGGGACAGCACGGCTAAAGACTAAATATATTGGGGTGACATTTCAGAGAAAAAGCAAAAAAAAAACTTTTGGGAGAAAGGCAAAGGCCTAATTCCATTTCTCCTTCACAAGAGGAAAAACAATTGTATGCGAAGATAAAGATTTTGAGATGTTGGAAATGCTGGAAGAGCTGGAGAAGTGACTCGAATATATTTTTTCCACACACAGAAATAAGTCCAGCTCAGCTGATAATCTTTTCTCCAGTTAAAATAAAAGTTGTACGGGAGAAATCTCTAACCTTTCTAATGCCTCAAAAAATGCCACATGCTCAGCGAGTAGGTTGAGCTCTATCATTTCAGGTGAGGAAAGGGTATGGCTAGCCCTAAAAAGGATAATTTTATAG